>QRFJ01002987.1:115648-231463 GCA_006176705.1 Cocos nucifera | reverse complement strand
ATCAGCAAGTTAAACTGCTCCGGGTCTACTACGGTCGTCGATGGAGGAGAAGGTTGAAGCATTGGTGATGGAGTAGGAATAGACGGATCTGGCCCAGATCTGATGGCAGAAGCAGTAGATCTTCAGGTAGTCGCCCTCTTTGGAGGCATTTCTCGGAGTTGAGGAAAAGGATGGAGATGGACCTTGAAGAAGAAGATCCATAGGATCGGTTGAGCACTCCTTTAAGAATAAGGATACCTCAAAAATAGAAGGTCCTTCCTCTAGTACCAATCCTATTATTGTAGAATTTGGTTGACGTCGGATCGAGCTGGAGTCGAGGAAGACGAGGTCACCATTGATGACCTATAAAACAAAGTTCCATCCGAAGTCGGTGGTGGCTCTGACAGGATCCTCCGACGATCAAATCAGCTCTTTTGGCCAACAGAAATGGAGTGCTTAGGAAAGAGTTCGATAGAGTTTTGGGAAGGAGAAGAGAGCATAGAGAAAACGTATCTGGAGAGTTCTTTTTGTAGATGGAGCCCGAAGCTGATAGTGACAGCCGTAGCTGTCTGGTAGCTGGCCGCATGAGAGGGGTGTCGCTTGCAGCAGATTGATAATGACAACTATAGCCGTCCAATAGCTGGCCGCTCAGGACCGCGTGAGAAGGGGCACCGCCTACAGTAGACTGATGGCGACAATCGTAGCTGTCTGGTACTGAGCCGCTCGGAGCCACGTAGGATTCGGTACGAAGAGGAAGAGGCATCCTCAGATTGATAGTGATCGTTCGTTGAGATTCAATAATCGAAGTTGGAGGAAGCAGGCATTGGTCGACGAAGAACTTTGACATATATCAATTCTAGAGGAGTTCGAACTCCTAAAGGGAATACGGCTAAAGAGGATCATCCGGAAGAAATGCTAGCTAAAATCTGAAAGCAATCCATTAAAGAAATTCGACTGAAGGAGAAGTCCAGAAGGAGTTCGACTCCTGGAGGAATCCAACTAAAGTAGAAATTCGAAAGGAGTTTAACTGAAGAAGAAGTCTGGAAGGAGTTTGGCTCCTGGAAAAATTCGACTGAAGGAGAAATCTAGGAGTTCGGCTCCTCTAGGCATTCGACTGAAGGAGAGATCTGGAAGAAGTTTGGCTCTTATAGAAACTTGATTGAAGGAGGAGTCTGAAAGGAGTTTGGCTCCTGTAGAAGTCCGACCGAGAGAGAAGTTCGAGAGGGATTCGGCTCCTGTAGGCATCCATCCGAAGGAGAGATCCGGAAGGAGTTCAGCTCCTGTAGGCATCCAACTGGAGGAAAGATCCGAAAGGAATTTGGCTCCTATAGGAGTCCGACTAAGGAAGAAGTCTGGAAGGGGTTCGGCTCCTGTAGGCATCTATTTGAAGGAGAGATCCGAAAGAAGTTTGGCTCCTGAAAGAGTCCAACTGAGGGAGAAGTCCGGAAGGAATTCGGCCACTGAAGAAGTTTGGCTGGGGCTCGACCGTTAAGGAGTTCCGCTAGTTGAAGGAGTTCGGCTAAGGTTTGGCTGCTGGAAGAGTTCGGTCGGTTGAAGGAGTTCGGCTAAGGTTTGCCCGTTGGAGGAGTTCGGCTGGGGTCAAGCCGCTGGAGGAGAATTTTCGATCAAAGCTCTTCCGTGATTATCAGTTGCATTAGAATAAGCATCAGACTGAACTTTGATGGGAGAGAAGTTTATCCCCGACAACTAGAATATAATATATTATATATAATATATATTATAATATGTTGGAGATAAATTTTAATTTGCCGAAGTCTAGTCTGATGCTTAGCTTAATGCAATCGGTAATCACGGAAGAGCTTCAATCAGAAATTCTTCCTCTAGTGGTCGAACCCCATCTGAACCCCTTCAGCGGTCAAATCTTAGCCGAACTTCTTTAACCGATCGAACTTCTTAGCGATCGAGCCCCAGTCGAACTCTTCCAGTGGCCGAACTCATTTCGGATCTCTCCTTTAATCGGATTTCTACAAGAGCCAAACTCCTTCTAGACTCCTCCTTTAATCGAACTTCTATAGGAGTCGAACTCCTTCCGGACTCCTTCTTCAGTCAAATTTCTATAGGAGCTGAACTTCTTTCGGATCTTTCCTTCAGTCGGACTTCTACAGGAGCCGAACTCCTCCTTCAGTCGGACTTCTATAGGAGCCGAACTCCTTCTAGATCTCTCCTTCAGTCAGATTTCTACAGGAGCCAAACTCCTTCTAGACTCCTCCTTCAGTGGGACTTCTACAGGAGCCGAACTCCTTCAATTGAACTTCTACTGGAGCCGAACTCCTTCCAGATCTCTTCTTCAATCGAATTTCTACAGAAGTAGAACTCCTTCCAAACTTTTCCTTCAGTTGGACTTCTATAGAAGCCAAACTCCTTCCGGATTTCTCCTTCAGTCGGATTTCTATAGGAGTTGAACTTCTTCCGAATCTCTCCTTTAGTCAGATTTCTACAGGAGCCAAACTCTTTCCGAACTTCTTCTTCGATCGAACTCCTCTAGGAGCCAAACTCCTTTCAAACTTTTTTTTTTCAGTTGGATTCCTCCAGCGAATTGCTCCCGGATGATCCCCTCCAGACATATTTCCTTCAGAAGTTTGAACTCCCCTAGAATTGATATATGTGGAAGTTCTTCACCAATCAATGCCTGCTTCCTTCGAACTACGGCTATTAAATCTTGATGAATGATCGCCATCAGTCTGCTACAAATGATGCTACAGGCGGCGCTCTCCTTCGTGACAGATTCCATCAGGCCTCGAGCGGCCAGCTACCGGACGGTATGGCTGTCACTATCAGCCTAACAACACCTTCCTCTCCATACCGAACCCCATGCAGTCCCGAGCGGCCCACTATCAGACGATATGGCCGTCACCATCAATCAAGCTCCGTCTATAAAAAGGGATCCTCCAGATATATTTTCTTTAAGCTCTCTTCTCCTTCCCAAAACTCTGCAGAATTCTTTTCTGATCACTCCATTTCTGTTAGTCAGAAGAGCTGACTTGATTGTCGGAGGATCCTGTCGGAGCCACCACTACCGACTCTGGATGGAAATTTATTTTGTAGATCACCGACGGCGATCTCGTCTTCCTCCACTTCAGCTCAATTTGGTGTCAACCAGATTCTACAATAACAGAATTAGCACTAAAGAAAGGGCCTCTGTTTTCAAGGTATCCTTATTCTTAAAGAAGTGCTTAGTCGATCCTATAGAGCTTCTTCTGCAAGGTTCATCTCCATCTTCTTCCTTAATCCTAAGAAATGCCTCCAAAAAAGACGACTACCAAGAGATCTACCACTTCTAACACCATATCCGAGTCAGATCCCCCTATTTCAGCTCCAGCACCGATGCTTCAACCACCACTTCCACCGACGGCCATAGTAGATTCGGATTAGTTTAACCTATTGATGCAGTGGATTCAGGATCTTACCGAAATGGTGCAGGACATACGATAGCCTCCGATGGTGGTTCCATCAAAAAACCCACCATTGAGATATCAGGAGTTGGTCCTAAGGAGGAGCACTTGGGCTAGTGATAAGTATCATAAATTCATCAATAAAAGTATTAATTTATTAATTAATTTATATTAATTTTTAAGAATTAATGATCAATTTATATATATTTTTGAGAAATTTATATTTTTATTAATTAAAAAATTAATTAAAAAATAATAAAATTTAAAAATATATTTTATAATTAATAGAAAGAGCTCATTTTTTTTATCACAACAAAATAAGTTTCGAGCAAAATGGAGAAGATATGAATTTTTAAAGATAAAAAAAGTAATAAATAAATTAAAAAAAAAGGCTCAGCCGACTCCGTAAGCCAAGCCAAGTCATCAAAGCCGACTCAGCCATGGAAGCCATCAGCCAATTCATGATTCAGACGTGGACCGCCAGCTCAGTAGAAACTGATGAATCACGGAGCGATATGTGATGGACCTAGACCCTTAAAGGGTTCGCAGAAAATCCATCGCGGTCTGTAAAAAGATAATTTCGCATCAAAGCAGCGAGCATTGATTGGTTGTGGTGTATGGTGCAGCCAATCCATGCGGTCCATGACAATAGTAAAGATGCGATCGGACGGCTCTGGTAGCTTGCAGTCAAGATCGGATGATGGAGGAAGTTTTTCAACATCAGACTTCATGCGGATCGCCATCCAACGGTAGCACACGATCTAGGGGATGATCCAATGGTCCAGAATGCTCTCAATGGTGATCAGAACTTCCGACGCACGATCAGCAGCTAGATTTTCTCCATCAACGTGCGATCAATGGCTAGAATTTAATCCGACTTGATCTAGGCTGATACACATCTGATTTTGATGATTTTTGAACTATTGGATTCTTATTGAACAGCCAGATTTCATCCAAAGCAAGAGAATTCATCCAGAACTCCTTTTAATCTGATTTTCACTCGAATTTTTTCATATTTTGATGATGAAAGAGCTTCTTAGTCCCACATTGTGTAGAAGAAAATTTTCCAGCCATCCTAGCTCTATAAAAAGGATCCTAAGCCTCTAGAAATCGATGTCTTCGATCAAGATGAAGCTTTGGTACAGGATGAAGCCAGGCTATGGGTTAAAGGCTGCTTCAAAGCAACGGATGCCGAGAAGAAGAGCTGAGCTTCTACACCATCTTTCCATCCATGCCGATCCAAGATAAAAGATCAGACTATTTTATTTTATTTTATTTTTAAATTTTATATAATTTAAATTTTAAAATTTTAATTAATATAAATTATTATATTTTAAATTCATTCTTTATTTTTATATAATTTAAAAAAATACTTTAATTATTGCAAGTAATGCAAGTAGAACTAGATCTAAATAGAACAAGTAAATTTAAAAGAAATTTTGCTTTCGACTTCATTTTTATTTTCAAAACTCTTTTTCTTTTTTTTTTCAAAAATTAAAGATTTTAAATCTAAAAATACTACCTTCCTTATGGATTCGATTCGAGTCACTGCTATCTTAACATTTTTTAAACAAAATGGATTAAAGATAAAAACAAAAAAAATTCCTTTAAGTTTTTGTGATTCATTGGAAGGAGAAACAGAAAGCAAAGGATTCCCATAACTCCGAAAAGAACCGAAAGCATCTAAGACCTGTGATCGAGATAACGTCTTCGATCAGAAACTATGGAGGATAGATCGATGGATTGAGGAGCTCGACCACGTCGCCCCAGCTCACCATGACGACATTCACACCGATCCTCCTTTCTCTCTCCGAATTATGCAAGAGCCCATTCTGTCGAACTTCAAGCTCCCCCAATTTGAAAGCTACGATGGAACCTTCAATCCGGTCGATCACCTAGAAGCCTTCCAGATCATGATGCTGCTCCATGGTGCATCAAATGCCATATTATGCTGAGCTTTTCTATCTACCTTAAAGAAGGTAGCAAAAAATTGGTACTCGACATTAAGATTGGGTACGATCTTCTTCTTTAACCATATGAGCCATCAGTTTGCGGCTCACTTCGTCAGCAGCTGACATCCGCACCGAGGTTTGGATTTCCTGATGAACATCAAGAAGAAGGAGGAATCCATCCGGGCTTATGTCATTTGATTTAATGCTACTGCATTGAAGGTCCGGAATCTGGACCAATCAGTTGCGATGGCCGCACTCAAGGACGACCTTCAGAAGAACGATTTGTTGTTCTCTCCGAAGAAGAAGGACCTCAAGAACTTTATCGATCTACTAGCTCGGACCGAGGATATGCTCTTGCGGAAGAAGCCTTCAAGTTAAAGGATGAAGAAGCCGTAGGAGAGCGGCAGACGGACGAGTTTAGCAAACCCACGGCTGATGAAGGGCCGAATGAAGTTTGGCCATGCTTACGGACCCCTCCGAGTGCAAGTGAGGCTGAACTCTTCCTTGAGCTCATTATCAAAGAAGCTCCGACAGAAAGGCGCAAAGAAGTTCTCCTCCTGAGGATTTTATAACTACACCCCCCTCAATGCTCCACAGACGTCGGCCTGAAGCAAGCCAATGGCACTACCAATGAGGGAGGAATAACAAGAAGATCGACCACCTCCCGGCATCATCAATGCTATCTCTGGGGGGCTTAGTACTTCGGCGAGCCACCATCTCTCAGCCTTAAAACTAGGAGAAGCTTGCTCCAAATTGGGAAGGCCCATATGAAATAGAGGAGATCGTCCGACACCTGAAGAAGCTTGGAGGAACAACGCTCCTACGACCTAGAGACTCATAAAATCTAAGAATGTACTGCCGGTAATTTTTCTTCAAAAAAACTCCTCAACTTCAACATTATTGTTTCTTGGTGCAAAAACTATCTAATGACAGGGAAGAAGCAATCAATAGTGGCCATGTTAAGAATAGGAGGAGAACCTCGTCCTAACATGAGCAAGTCGAAAGCTTCATTCATTTTAGACGAGATGGAGGAAGAGGCCCTGACAATGGCCCTTATGTGTCCCCATAGCCCATTAGGAATAGGAGGAGAATCTCATCCTAACGCAAGCAAAGTCGAAGACCTCGTTCATTTTAGACGAGATGGAGGAAGAGGCTCTGACAGCGGCTCTTATGTACCCCATAGCTCATTAGGAACAAGAGGAGAACCTCATCCTAATGCGAGCAAAGTCGAAGGCCTCATTCATTTTAGACGAGATGGAGGGAGTGGTCCTGACAAAGGCCTTTATGTGCCCCTACAGTCCGTTAGAAATAGGAGGAGAATCTCGTCCTAACGCGAGCAAAGTTGGAGGCCTCGTTCATCTTAGATGAGATGGAGGGAGAGGCCCTAACAACGGCCCTTATGTGCCCCCACAGTCTATTAGGAACAAGATGAGAACCTCGTCCTAATGCGAGCAAAATCGAAGGCCTCGTTCATTTTAGATAGGATGAGAGGAAAGGCCTTGACAACGGCCCCATTGTGCCCGACAATAAGAGGAGATAAGATCTCCTTCAACCTCGGCTGGAGATAAGATCTCTTTCGAGCTTCAACGACTACATCAATAGGAGATAAAATCTTCTTCAATCTCAGCTGGAGATAAGATCTCTTCCGATCCTCTACTTCAACTTCAACCCCGGTTGGAAATAAAATCTCCCATGAGCTTTAACGTCTACGTCAATAGGAGACAAGATCTTCTTGGACCTTGGCTGGAGGCAAGATCTCCCCCAAGCCTCAACTTCAATGTCAACCTCGGTTGGAAATAAGATTTTCCATGAGTTTCAACGTCTACATCAATCGGAGTCAAGATCTCCTTGGACCTCGACTAGAGGTAAGATTTTCTCCGAGCCTCAACTTCAACGTCAACCTCGATTGAAAACAAGATCTCCCACGAGCTTCAATCACAACATCAACTGGAGACAAGATCTTCTTGGACCTCGATTGGAGGCAAGATCTCCTCCGAGCCTCAACTTCAACGTTAACCTCGGCTGGAAATAAGATCTTCCACGAGCTTCAACCGCAATATCAACAGGAGACAAGATCTCCTTGGACCTCGGCTAGAGGCAAGATCTTCCCCGAGCCTTAACTTCAATGTCAACCTCGGTTGGAAATAAGATCTCCCTCCAAGCTTCCACTTCAACATCAACCTCGGTTGGAGACAAGATCTCCTCCAAGCTTCAATCTCAATAGATGCAGAGCCCGAAAAAAGACTTTGGCAGTCGCCTTTTTTGTACTCCCTTCCTTCGAATTTCGAACTCGAAAGTGGGGAGACTATTATTGGGGATAAATCTCACTCCCGTCGAAGTCCAGTTTGATGCTTAGCTTAATGCAACCAGTAATCACGAAGAGCTTCAATCGAGAATTCTCCCTCCAATGGTCAAACCCCAGCCAAACCCTTTCAACGGCCAAACTTTAGCCAAACTCCTCAGTGGTCGAGCCTCAATCGAACTCTCCCAACGGCCGAACTTCTTTTAGATCTCTTCTTCAGTCGAATTTCTATAAGAGCCGAACTCCTTCCGGACTCCTCCTTCAGTCGAACTTCTATAGGAGCCGAACTCCTTTCGGATCTCTTCTTCAGTCGAATTTCTAAAGGAGTCGAACTCCTTCCGGACTCCTCCTTCAGTCGGACTTCTATAGAAGCCGAACTCCTTCCAGATCTCTCTTTCAGTCAAATTTCTATAGGAGTCGAACTTCTTCCAGACTTCTTCAGTCGAACTTCTATAGGAGCCGAATTTCTTTCGGATATCTCCTTTAGTTAGATTTCTACAGGAGCCAAACTTCTTCTTCAGTCGAACTTTTACAGAAGCCGAACTCCTTTCGGACTTCTCCTTCGATCGAACTCCTTTAGGAGCCAAACTTCTTCCGGACTTTTTCTTCAGTCGGATTCCTCCAGCGGATTGCTCTCGGATGACCTCTCCAGACGTATTCCCTTCAAGAGTCCGAACTCTCCTGGAATTGATATATATTGAAGTTCTTCATCAACCAACTCCTGCTTCCTCCAAATTATGGCTATTAAATCTCGATGAATGGTCACCATCAGTCTGCTACAGACGACGCTACAGGCGGTGCCCCCCTCCGTGACAAACTCCACTAGGCCTCGAGCGGTCTACTATCGAACGGTATGGCTGTCATTATCAGCCTGACGACACCTTCCTTTTCATGTCGAACCCCATGCGGTTCTGAGCGGTCTACTATCAGAAGGTATGGCCGTCACTCTCAATCAAGTTTCGTCTATAAAAAGGGATCCTCCAGATATGTTTTATCTAAGCTCTCTTCTCTTTTCCAAAACTCTACGAAACTCTTTTCTGAGCACTTCATTTCTATTGGTCAGAAGAGCTGACTTGATCGTCGGAGGATCCTATCGGAGCAACCATCACCGACTCCGGACGAAACTTTATTTTGCAGGTCACCGATGACGACCTCATCTTCCTCCACTCCAGCTCAATCCGGCGTCAACCAGATTTTGCAACAACATAATATATAATATATATTTATATTATAAATATAATTTATATAATATAATAATATTATTATATTAATAATATTATAATATTATATAATATATTATTATATTATATTATATAAATATTATATTATATAATATTATCATAATAATATTATACTAATATATTATAATAATATAATAATATATGATAATATCATAAGAATATATTATATTATATTATATTTATATATTATAATATATAATATATATTTATATTAAAAATATAATATAATATAATATAATATTATGTTATATTATAATAAAAATATTATTATTATTATATATTATAATAATATGATAATATAATAAAAATATATTATACTATATTATAATATATATTATAAATATAAATATATATTAGAATATAATATATTATATATTATATATATTTATAATATATATTTATATTTTGTACATAGATGTGATTTTTATTAAATTTGATTTAAAAATATTTTAAAAATTTAATATTATATTATCAGTAATTTAATTATCATACTAAACATGTTAGTTTAGTTTTTAAATAATTTTACTATAATATTATTCATATATATCAAATATAATAATTAATATTATTGGCAATTTATTTATATTATAGATAATTTAAATTATTAAATAATTCAAATTATTACTGTTCAGTAACGTACCAAATGGAGTGTTAGGCTCCGGCCAGCCCGGATCGATCACAACCCCGTCTGTAATTCCGACGGTCGGTATCGCCCGATCCGTTGCGCCCATCAACCCTACGTGCGCTCTCCTCGCTCCCCTCCTCCCTCGTCTGTCTCGATCTCTCCCCGCTGCTCCCTGTTTTCCATCTCCTCGCCCCGGCTCCAAGGATTGAAGAAGGTTGAATGGCGGAATCCGTGGTTGATCGCGGATTACGGTGAGGTAGAACGATCGCGCTTATTCTCCGTTCGCTGGATTCTCGAATGAGTTCGAAGTCGGTGCCACTGGACGCGTCCGGGTTCCTCTCCAGGGGAATGGTTGGTCCCGGAGCTCCGGTATTAGGGGTTTTCTTGGTCAGAATCGTCGTTTTAATGGCGAATATTTCGATCTTTTTAGCTTAAATCTCGTGTTTCCGGTTCTGGGACGGTATTTTGAAGCTTTGGAGCTTCGCAGGTCGGTTTCTCTCTCTTCTTCGCGAGGTTTTTCTATCTTCGTTTCGTTTGCTTAGTTGGTGCGTAATGGGCACTGAGAGTCCGCTGACGATGATGTCGGAGATGGGAATCAAGTCTCTGATGGGGAGCGGAGGAGATGGATTTAGTGGGGATGATTTGAGGTTGCTGCTCCAGGAGCAGAGGAGACTGGAGTCGAGCGATCGAGAGAGGGGGCCGAATCTTTGCCGCAGCGGCTCCGCTCCTCCCACTGCGGAGGGGTCGCGGAGGGCCATTGGAGGGCTTCTCGGCGGGGACGCTGCTGGCGTGCTGCCGGATATCTTGAGAGCCAAGAAGGACAACGGGTTCTCCACGGAGGAGGAACTCCGGTCCAATCCAGCCTACTATTCTTACTACCATTCGCATGTAAATCTGAACCCCAGGCTCCCGCCGCCGTTGCTCTCAAAGGAGGACTGGCTGTCCTTCCATAGGTTCCGGGCCGGGAGCTCGGGACTTGGGGAGGTTGGGGACTGGAGGAAGCCTGATAGGGCGGAGGATGGGGCCAGCAGATTACTCTTTTCGATGCAGCCGGGATTTAGTCTAAAGAAAGAAGGTCGTGAGGTGGAGCCGAGGAGGGCGCTAGGTTCTGACGAGTGGCTGGACAACGGAACAGGTGGGCTTATTGGGCTGCCGGGAATAGAGCTTGACAGGCAGAAGAGCTACGTGGGCAGCCTTCAGGTGATCTTCGGTGGCACAAAATCTTCTTGTCTTTTACCACAAACATGCCAACTTCTTTTCTCTTTTGTATTTATGCTGTGAAAAGAACAATTTGCTGTATAAGTTTCTTCCTTTTTAACCTGGTGATTCTGAAACCCTGTCACCACTACCAGATGATACCATCTCTGATGGGTATTATCTGTGAAACGTATTTGGTTGAAGCCAGATAATCCGGGCCAAAACATTGGATTAGGTTTGAATCCTCATATTTCTATCGGTTAGTAGAAGTTCATTTTGTACCGTTGATGTTCTTTGCTTGCTCTTTTATGTCCATATCGTAGGTTTAATGCTTGCTTATAATGAAGATGAGTAGTTGGGAGGTACTCTTTGAATGAGTGCTGGTAGATCCACAGGACTCAGATTCCTAGGAAATGATCAGATATATAGCAACAGATAACGATCGAAAGGTTGACTCATTTTTTGTCTTTTAAAAGGGAGATAGGAAAGCAAATCAATCTTTAAAAGGTTGTGAAAGAAATTTCAAACATTCCATTATTATTGATCCTTCCCCAACTGTTGATCAGCAGCGATCAATCAATTTAGCAATATTTTCATCCACTTAAATAAGCAAGTCAAGAATTCCTAAACAATCTGAAATTCTGAATGACTAAACTTCTGTTGCCCATGTTCTGATTGGTTGATAATTACTTGGCTTTCCAACCAAGCGATGCAAATCATGAAGGAAATCATCCACAATTGTCAGATTTGTAAGGCATGGTTGGACTTTGTAACTGTGACACAGTTTGCAACTTAATGCATGTTCCAGCTTGGTGTCCTATCATTTTATAGCCTTCTCATGTTATCTCATTTTCTGTTGCCTGTTGTATCACCAAGCCTTTAATTCATTATTCTTTTTAGCTTACCACCTTGTTTCTTCCACTGCTTTTTCTAGAGTCTAATTCCGGCCTTTGATTGTTAAAATCTCTTTTATACCAATGCACACTTACAATACTTCAAAGAAATGGATCCTGATGGCACAATGAGTACATTTTGACAGTTAAAATCTTTTCATTATTTCATATTTTCTATTGTATAAAAGTCATGCCTTGTCTACTGTTCATGTTAATGAACTTACTTTTTGACTCTGAACTTTGAAAACTTTAAAACCATCTTAGATGTGTTTCTCTCTAATGGATTACATGAGGTCCTTTGTTGAAAGTTTTTTTTGTCAATTCATCCGACATGACAAATGTTTATGTACAGTGCGCACTTCATTTGGATAGCACAACAGCATCCCTTCCAGCAGTGGTGTGGCAGCATTTATAAAAAGAAAAAAACGCATACTATTTCTCTTGGTACAAGCACATAACCTAACTTTGAACTTCTTGGTCTTTTCATTTTTAATAAAATTCTTGTATGTCAAATTTTTGACATCCAGCTTTTTGGAAAAAGATCTGGATTTTCCTGAACCTCAGGAATGAAGGATTTCTAAATTTTTCAATTTGAGGAACCAGAACTAATGATTTCAAATCAATTATGTGATCTTTTGTACTTTGCTTACCATTAGCAAAATTTCTTCTTCTTGCCAATCAAGTTATTTTTAGAATATCAAGTGACAGGTCTCTGCATGCATGCAAAATGCTGTATTAATATTACCATATTACACTTGTTCTCTGTTTTCCATGAAGCATAGACTGTTTTGTTGCCCATGTGTTTGTTTTATGTTTTTTTTTTTGGATCGACTCATTTTGTCCATCTGATTCAAGCAACTTTTGGTCCCATTCTATGCTTGATTTTTCCTAATTATGTAATAGCTCATATGCTCAATTGTCATCTGATTCCTGCCATTTCTTTTAATGCTTGTCTATTTGATTTTCACCACTCATCTGGCTAGGTGCTCTGTTCATGTCGACAATATCGCCATCAGCACTGCATAATTTCACTTCAAAGCCCTTTGTTCTGCAGCTTCCTTTGCTATTCCTTTTCAATATTATCTATTCAGATCTGTCAGTTTGATCCTGTCTATCTCCAATCCCTGTCTTTCTGATTTTTCTACATTGCATCAGTATATATACATCCACAGATGTATATATGGCACATATGTAATGCAAATTTCATACTCTATTCATATTATTGCAACATGCAGTATACGATTAGATCATCACAGTTGTTGCTTCTTCCAAGACAGGAATGAACATGATTATTCTTTTTATGTAAGAAACTTTTCCCTTGTCAACATTGTGGACCAATAAACTTGCCTAACAAAAAGAGCGGACAACTGTATTCAATTATTTCATAATTCAGCATCCCTTTAACTCTCTACATGCAAATACAATTGATCCAACAACAAGCGGGTTGCTATTTGTTCCATTCAATACATTTCTTTATGTGTGGTTGACGGATGAGGTGTTTGATGGATGACTTGACCCTGATTTTTTGAATTAGCTTGAAATAGTGTGTCATATAGAACATTATAAGAAAAAAAGTCATCTCAGTGCAGGAGGCTCATGCCATTATGGGGTCTAGGGAGGGTCGAAAGTATGCAACCTTATCCTTATGTGTGAAGAGGCTATTTTCATGTTTTGAACATGTGAGACCCTAGGTCATAATGGAGCAACCTTATTATTGAGTCAAGGCGCATTGTTTAGAAGTTGTAATTTGTTATCCTTGGTAAGATTATAAGTTAGAACTTGAGTTCAACCTTGCAAAATGCAAATGCATATTATGCTGATGTAGAAAAAATAGAAGGAAGAAGGATCAATGTTCTCGTAATTGTGCTTGTAATTCTAACCACAACAAACTTGTTGCAAGCACTTATTCCTAGTAGATCACATTCTTAAATTTTTATTGCATCTGTCCATGCCATCTTGGCTCTATATTTTTTTCCTCCTCTCATCACTTGATGCATCTCAATGCTTCCACTAATATATAAATTTCTATCATCTTTCTTAGTTCTACAGTCTAAGCATCCACTCATTATTTTCACCCTTTTGCTGCCAAATGGCATTCTACAGTTGATGATGCATATTATATTTGCTTTTATTGCCTCAATAAGAAGAGAATGGGAAGTGGATTATGTGTCATTAAAAATAAAACTGTCAAGCTTTTTGATGTAAATAATGGTTGTTTCTGCAATTTGCAAAACTTCTGGTCATTTCAACCTAGCAGTCATCCATCACTCATTCTGAACCAAATTTATAGCAGCATATTATGCTGGAGATCAATGTACTACTGGCCAATTATTTAATGATTTGCGCTGTATATGTTGGCCGATATGATGTAAAAATCATAAAATCTATACCGAAGTTAAATAGCATTACTGGATGCTAGATATCATGTAACCCTGTCATTATAAATATGCCCAACCTTTTCCAGTGAACAAAAGATAGTTTTTTCATATTTTCATAAGGTTGATACTGTCTGAAGTTCTTCATATTTTCATAAGGTTGATACTGTCTGTCGTTATAAATATGCCCAACCTTTTCCAGTGAACAAAAGATAATTTTTTCATATTTTCATAAGGTTGATACTGTCTGAAGTTCTTCCACCACAATGTTCGTTTATCACAATGTGAATGTTTTTTCATTATGTTTGTGAATTTTGCTTACTACACTGCCTTTCTTTTAGTTGTTTTGGGTAAATATAGGTAATCTTTATTGCAGGATGACCTGGTCAGCACAACTTCCATCATGGGGCACCCATCTCGTGCAGCCAGTCATGATAAATTTGATGATGGGGCTGATTCGCTAGGTTCTGCTGGAGCACAGTTTTCTTCACATTGTGAGATAGGACCTGTGGATGGCCTGCGATCTGATGGCAATGGCCAAAATATGGATGTGATAGAAAAAAATGGTTTACTGACATCACATTCGTTTTCATCTATTTTAGGCTCATCTCTTTTGAGAAGTTCTACTCCTGATCCTCAGCTGGCAGCAAGGGCTTTTAGCCCTGGTCTACGACCAGTTGGTGTGAAACTCGGAGGCATTGAAAAGAAGGCTAACAATGGCTCGCGTTCCTTCAATGGTGTCTCATCTGGTACTGTTGAATATGATGATCTTGTAGCTGCTTTATCTGATTTGAACTTGTCCTCAACTGCATCAATAGATGAAAACGTTATAGTGCAATCAAAGCTGCAACAAGAGATTGATGATCACCAGAAATTTCTTTTTGATCTGCAAGGTGGTCAGAACCATATCAAGCAGCATCCTTATCCAAAAAGTTCAGATCCAGGACTTTTAAGTTTGCCCTCAGTTCCACAATCAGTTAAGTCCTCATATCATGATTTGGATGAGGATGCTGGGCCTGTAGCAGACCTAAGCAATTCAACTTTAAGGTCAAATGGGCTGATGGAAGAGAGCAGCACCACTATTTCTTCTGCCAATTCATATCTGAAAGCACCTTCTGCAGTTTCAGTTGCTAGTCTAGGTGGTTCTCCTTCTCAGTATCCAAATGCTGCAAATGCAGCATTTGCAAGCTATGGAACAGGTGGGTTCTCCATGAATTCACCAGCACCATCGATGATGGCTGATCATATTAATGCAAGTAATTTGCCCCCACTGTTTGACAGTGCTGCTGTTGCATCTGGAATGGCATCTCCTGGCATGGACTCCAGGGCAGCAGGAGGAGATTTTTCTTGGGGATCAAATTTTAGTGCAGCAGCTGACTTGCATAATCTCAACAGAATTGGGAATCACACAGTTGCAGCTGCTCTTCAGATGCCTATCAATTCACTTTATGTTCAGTACTCAAAAGCAGCTGAATATGCAGCACAGGTTCCAGCTAACCTTAATGATCCTTCCATGGAAAGGGGTTACCTGGGCAATTCTTATTCAGATTTACTTGGAGTCCAGAAGGCTTACCTTGGGGCATTGTTGCAACCACAGCAACAGTATGGTATGCCCTGTGTAGTTAAATCTGGGGGCTTAAATCATGGGTTCTATGGAAACCCTTCTTTTGGCCTTTGTTATCCAGGAAGCCCTTTAGCAAGTCCCCTTTTTTCTGCTTCTCCAGGAGGACCTGGTAGTCCTCTTAGGCACAGTGAGCACAACATATACCTTTCTTCTGGGAGAAGAAACTCATCTAGAGGTGTCATGGGTTCTTGGCAGTCAGATGGTATAGGCACAATGGAGGAAAATTTTGCATCATCACTTCTGGAGGAGTTCAAGAGCAACAGGACCAAATGCCATGAACTCTCTGATATTGCTGGTAATGTTCTTGAGTTCAGGTATGCACCAAGATATATGCAGGTCTAAACATCTCAATACTGTTTTAATTAAGGTTTATCACTGTCGCCATCAGTCACAAATATTGATGCCTAGTTGTGAGTCTTCTTGATATATGAGCCATGTATATAAACAAAAGTATCATTGTTATATCATGTTGATTAATTTTGTAGAGCAGAACTCCTGCCTCTCAAGTTTATTAGATTGAAAAAAACAAGAGAAGAAGGTTAAAAGAAAATGTTCATGTAAATTTGCATCTTGTTTTACTCGTTATGATGCCAAGTCAACAATACCAGTGAGGCCATGCTGTATTAGCAGAGATGAGCTGATGTCAGGATATGTTATTGGCCTCTGGAATTAATATTTAATGCTTGAGGATACAGCCTTTTTTTGTCTCACTTGCTGCTTTGCTACGTATCACAATGTCACCTAAAATATGTGAACATGTTTGTAGATGCCCTATTTTTCTCTAACTTCATTCAACTTTCTTCATCTACCCAGTGCTGACCAGTATGGTAGCCGATTCATACAGCAAAAGCTTGAAACAGCCACAACTGAAGAGAAAAACATGGTTTTTGAAGAAATCATATCTCAAGCTTTTATATTAGTGACAGATGTTTTTGGAAATTATGTGGTTCAAAAGGTATCTTATTTCTTCATTGTGATAAGATTTCTGATCCTGGATTTTGATAATTTTTTTTATGTTTTCCATCTAATTGTTTGTTTTTGTATCAGTTTTTTGAGCATGGAAGTGCGACTCAGATAAGGAGATTGGCTGATCAGCTCACCGGCCATGTATTGGCACTCAGCCTTCAGATGTATGGCTGTCGAGTTATCCAGAAGGTAAATTTAGCCTTATAATTCTAGTGTGCCTTTTATTGTATGAGGCAGCTTTAGTTTGTTCTAGTATTTGTGGCAACACCACGTTATGTGTGATCCTATGCATGCAGGCAATAGAAGTTGTTGATTTGGATCAACAGACTAAAATGGTTGCTGAGCTGGATGGCCATGTCATGCACTGCGTGCGTGATCAGAATGGGAACCATTTTATTCAGAAGTGCATAGGATGCATTCCTCAGGATGCAATCCAATTCATTGTCTCGACTTTCTATGATCAAGTTGTGACATTGTCGACCCATCCATATGGCTGCCGGGTCATACAGGTTCATAAATCCATTAAATTGTCAGCTACATGCATGTGTGGTTTAGTGTGTTTTTTATTGCAAAGACTTTCTTGACAGAAATCCTATCAATATATGTGATGCAGAGAGTATTGGAGCATTGCCATGATCCTAAAACTCAAGAGATCATGATGGATGAGATTTTGCAATCTGTTTGCATTTTGGCACAAGACCAGTATGGGAATTATGTTGTTCAGGTATTTAGTCTATGTAGAGAAGTTTAAAATTATCTTTCCATAAAACATGCCTCCCTTCCCTCTCTTTTTAAAAAAACCAAAAGTACTCTTCTTTTTTTGTACTTCCCTGCTGGAAATATGACAGCCCACAGAATAGACGGAGACAAATAGGGGACAGTCATGCATGAAGTACATAATTGATATAAAGGAAAAGACACCTTGATAAGATTTCAACTGTTAAAATGCTGCTGCATTATCAATGGTGCTCAGTTATTTTCAAGGGAAAATTAAAATTTTATATCTTAAGCAATTTTAACTCTTGGCACTGCTGCTTTACCTTTGAATGTTGCTCTCATTCCCCAACTTAGCGTGCTTCACTATACCCTCTCTTTTTTTTTTCTGCATAGAATAGGCAATGTCCAGGCAACTGTATGGTTTATGTCTGATGTCCTGGTGGATCTACTTTGATGATGTCAACTGAATCATGGCCTCATGTACTGCCTTCATCTAGAACTTGAAGTATAATCATGTTGTATGATTTTTCCTGCATGCTTTAGTGAATTTCTGTAGTTTAATGCTGTAGCAAATCTTATTTGAATTGTAACAGCATGTATTAGAGCATGGAAAGCCTCATGAGCGATCTGCTATTATCAAAAAGTTAGCCGGACAGATAGTACAAATGAGCCAACAGAAGTTTGCTTCAAATGTTGTTGAAAAGTGTTTAACTTTTGGTAGTCCTGCAGAACGTCAGATATTGGTAAATGAGATGCTTGGGTCCACTGATGAAAATGAACCTCTGCAGGTTTGTTATATGTCCACTTTTTGGCATAATTTTTATGAAGTTATGCAATTCTATTTTTGTTTTTTAATAAATTTAGTTTTTGGAACCAGTTCAAAACTATGGCTGATAAATTGGTTTATTGCAATTCCACCATCTTTGGTGCATATAATGTCACAGCATGCATATTGACTTTTAATTTATGTTTCCTTGGAGTTTTGTGATGTGTATACTCAAAACGATTATAACAGTTGACCTTGTTTTAATTGGAAAACAGAATTGTTGCTTTGGAAAGAATTGTTTCTTGCAAGTAAAAGATGCCATTCTTTGCACTATCCAAAATAGTTTTGTTCACAGATTATAAGTGGTCTCTTCTCTTGTTTTCTGCCTATTCTTTCTGTGAAGAATGTTTTATTGATTACTTTTTAATTACAAAGTCTTGGATATGTATATGCATGCATGCATAAACTTTTAAAAATTTGGTAGCGTTTCTGGATCCAAGTCTTCAGAGTTTTGAGGCATTTAAGCATCGTGTACCTTCTCGGACACAGTCATGCCAATTTCTGAGCAACTAGTGCTTCAGTCCTCATACAACATCTTGCAGAAATATTTTTGTTTAAGCATGTTGGTGACGTTGGATTGAGCTGGAGTGGAGGAGGACGAGGTCGCCGCCGGTGACCTGCAAAATAAAGTTTTGTCCGGAGTCGGTGGTGGTGGGTCCGACAGGATCCTCCGACGATTAAGTCAGCTCTTCTGACCAACAGAAATGGAGTGCTCAGGAATGAAAAGTAAGCTTTGAGCTTTAGAGGGGAGAGGAGAGCTTAGAGAAAGTGTATCTGGAGGGTTTCTTTTTATAGGCGGAGCTTGTAGCGGGTTGATGGTGACAGCTGCAGCTGTCTGATAGTGGGCCGCTCGAGATCCGGCGGAGTCAGTCACGGAGGAAGGCGACGCCTGTAGTAGATTGATGGTGACAGCCATCGCCGTTCGGTAGCGGATCGCTGTCGCCTGCAGCGGACTGATGATGACGGCCGCAGCCGTCCGATACTGAGCTACTCGGGGCCGCATGGAGGGTTGAAGAGCTTTGACATATACCCATTTCGGAGGAGTTCGGACCCCAAGGGAATACGGCTAGAGAGGATCGCCCGGGAGGAATGCTAGTTGAAGAAGCCTGGAGGGAGTTCGACTCTCGTAGGCGTCCGACTGAAGGAGGGATCCAGGAGTCCGATTTCCATAGATGTCCGATCGAAGGAGATGTCTGAGAGGAGTCCGGCTCCTAGAGAAGTTCGTCCGAAGAAGATGTCTGGAAGGAGTTCGGCTCCTGGAGAAGTCCGATCGAAGCTCGGCCGCTGAGAAGTTTGGCCGGTTGAAGGGATTCAGCTAAGACTTGGCCGCTGAGGAGTTCGACTGGTTGAAAGAGTTCGGCTGGGCTCGGCCGTTGGAAAGTTCGGTCGGTTGAAGGAGTTCGGCTAAGACTCGATCGCTGGGGAGTTTGGCTAGGACTCGGCCGCTGGGGAGTTCGAAAGGGGCTCGGTCGTTGAAGAGTTCGGCCGGCTGAAGGGATTCGGCTAAGACTCGGTCGTTGAAGCTCTTTCGTGACTATCGATTGCATTAGGCTGAGCATCGGACTGGACTTTGGTAAGAGCGGGATTTATCCCCAACAGTAGTCCTCCCACTCTCGAGTTTGAAACTCGAAGGAAGGGAGTGCAGAAAAGGCGATTGTCGAAGTCCTCTTCAGGGCTCCGCACTGGTTCAGGTTGAAGCCCGGGGGAGATCTCATCTCCAGCCAAAGTTGAAGTTGAAGTTGAAGCTCGGGGGAGATCTCATCTTCAGCCGAGGTTGAAGTTGAAGTTGAAGCTTGGAGGAGATTTCATCTCCAGTCGAGGTTGAAGTTGAAGTTGAGGCTCGAGAGGATCTCGTCTCTAGCCGAGGTTGAAGGAGATCTCGTCGAGGTCAGAGGTTGAGCTCCTCGGGAGAGATCTTATCTCCTACAGCCGAGGTTGATACAGGCGCTCGGGGGAGATCTTATCTCCTGCAGCCAAGGTTGACCCGATCGCTCGAGAGAGATTTTATCTCTGGCCGAGGTTGGCTTGGTCGCTCGGGAGATATCTTATCTCTAGCCGAGGTTGGCTCGGTCGCTCAGGAGAGATTTTATCTCTGGTCGAGGTTGAGGGAGAGATCTTATCTCTGACCGAGGTTGGCTCGATCGCTCGGGAGAGATCTTATCTTTAGCCGAGGTTGAAGGAGATCTTGTCTCCTGTAGACTTTGAAGCTCGGTCTTCGACTCTGCTCGCGTTAGAACGAGGTTCTCCTCCTATTCCTAACGGGTTATGGGGGCACATAAGGGCTGTTGTCAGGGCCTCTCCCCCATCTCGTCTAAAATGAACGAGGCCTTCGACTTTGCTCGTGTTGGGACGAGGTTCTCCTCCTATTTCTAACGGATTGTGGAGGCACATAAGGGCTGTTGTCAGGGCTTCTCCCCTATCTCGTCTAAAATGAATGAGGTCTTCGACTCTGCTCGCGTTAGGACGAGGTTCTCCTCCTATTCCTAACGGATTATGGGGGCACATAAGGACCGTTGTCAGGGCCTCTCCCCTATCTCGTCTAAAATGAACGAGGTCTTTGACTTTGCTCGCGTTAGGACGAGGTTCTCCTCTTGTTCCTAACGGACTGTGGGGGCACATAAGGGCCGTTGTCAGGGCCTCTCCCCCCATCTCGTCTAAAATGAACGAGGCCTTCGACTTTGCTCGCGTTAGGACGAGGTTCTCCTTCTGTTCCTAACGGGCTGTGGGGGCACATAAGGGCCGTTGTCTGGGCCTCTCCTCCTATCTCGTCTAAAATGAACGAGGTCTTCGACTTGCTTATGTTAGGACGAGGTTCTCCTCCTGTTCCTAACATAGCCATGATTGTTTGCTTCTTTTTTGTCATCAGGTAGTTTTTGCACCGAAAAACAATAATGTTAAAATGGGGGAGTCTTATTGAAGAAAAATTACCGGCAGTACATTCTCGGATTCTCCGAGTCTCAAGGTTGTAGGAGCATTATTTCTCTGAGCTTCTCAGGCGGTAAGTCTCGGACCTGACGATCTTCTCTATTTTGTGCTGGTCTTCTCAATTTGGAGCAAGCTTCTCTTGGCTTTGACGTCGGGAGATGACAGCCCGCTGAAGTATCAAGCCCTCGGAGATAACATCGATGATGCCGGGAAGTAGCCGATCTCCTTGTTGTTCCTCCCTCATTGATGGTTCTAGCTTCTGGGGGAGGACTTCTTCGCGCCTTTCTATGGGGGCCTCTTTGATGACGAGCTCGAAGAGTTCGGCCTCGCTCGCGCTCGGGGGGAGTCCGTGAGGGCGGCCAAACTTCGTTTCGTCCTCCTGCGAAGCCTCCCGGGGGAGAACTTCATGGCCTTTTGCTAGGGCTTCCTTGACGACGAGCTCTTGGGGGAGTTCGGCCTCACTTGCGCTCGGAGGGAGTTCGTGAGCACGGCCGAACTTCATTCCGCATTCCCGCGAAGCCTCCTGGGGGAGAACTTCGTGTCCTTTTGCCAAGGCTTTCTTGATGACGAGCTCGAGGAGTTCGGGCTCGCTCGCGCCTAGGTGGAGTCCGTCAGCATGGCTAAACTTCACTCGGCCCTCCATTGACGGTGGGTCTATTATACTTGTCCGCCCGTCACTCTCTTAAGACTTTTTCGTCCTCCAACTTGAAGGCTTCTTTCGCACGGGCATATCCCTCGGCCCGAGCTAGCAGATCGGCGAAGTCCCTGAGATACTTCTTCTCCAGGAAGAACGGTAAGTCATTCTTCTGAAGGTCGCCCTTGAGTGCGGCCATGGCAACAGACTGGTTCAGATTCCGAACCTCCAAAGCAGCAGCGTTAAATCGGGTGACATAACCTCGGATAGATTCTCCTTGCTTCTGCATCAGAAAATCCGAACTTCGGCGCGGACGTCGGCTGCTGATGAAGTGAGCCACGAACTGATGGCTCATCTGATCAAAAGAGAAGATCGTACTTGGCTTCAACGTCAAGTACCAGTTTTTCGCTGCTCCTTTTAAGGTAGATGGAAAGGCTTGGCACAATATGGCGTCTAGTGCACCATGGAGTAGCATCATGGTCCGGAAGGCCTCTAGATGATCAACTGGATCAGAGGTTCCATCGTAGCTTTCAAATTGAGGAAATTCGAAGTTCGGCGGGACGGGCTCTTTACATAATTCGGAGGGAGAAAGCAGGATCGGTGCGGACGTCGTCAAGGTGAGCCGGGGCGATGTGGCCGAGCTCCTCAATCCGCTGGTCCATCTTTCGCAGTCTGTGATTGAGGGCGTCGTCTTGGTTGTAGATCTTGGAGGATTTTCGACTACAAATGGGGAAGGTCTTCTCCAGAGGAGAACCATGATCCAAACACAGATCCTCTACTCTCTGTTTTTCCTTCCCAGGGGCGACGGGTACGCTAGCTCGAGTACTCTTTCTTGGGGTCAGTTCTCGACATTCCGATGGCGGGTTTTCGGGTGGAGTCACCACCGGGGGCTGCTGCATGGCATGCATTGCCTCCGTGAGGCCATGAACCTGCTGGACAAGCAGGTTGAATTGCTCCGTATCTACCGCGGGTATAGGTGGAACCTGAGTTGTCGGGGCTAAAGCGGGAGCAGATGGATCTGGACGGGATCGGGCCGCGGAGGCCGCCGATCGTCGGGTCGAAGTTCTCCTGGGAGGTATTTTCTCTCGGAAAAGAATTCTAGAGAGGAAGAAAGGAGATCTCTAGAGAGGGAAGAGAGAGGTCGTCGCTGAGCACTCCTTTAAGAACAAGGAAACCTCAAGAATAGAGGGCCCTTCCTCTAACACCAATTCTGTTGGTGTAGAATCTGGTTGACGCTGGATCGAGCTGGAGTGGAGGAGGACGAGGTCGCCGTTGGTGACCTGCAAAATAAAGTCCTGTCCGGAGTCTGTGGTGGTGGCTCCGGCAGGATCCTCCGATGATCAAGTCAGCTCTTCTGACTAACAAAAATGGAGTGCTCAGGAATGAGAAGTGAGCTTTAAGCTTTAGAGGGGAGAGAAGAGCTTAGAGAAAGTATATCTGGAGGGTTCTTTTTTATAGGCGGAGCTTGTAGCGGGTTGATGGTGACAGCTGTAGCTGCCTGGTAGCGGGTCGTTCGAGGTCCGACGGAGTCAGTCACGGAGGAAGGTGCCGCCTGCAATAGATTGATGGTGACAGCCATTGCCGCCTGGTAGCGGGTCGTTGTCGTCTGCAGCGGACTGATGGTGACGGCCGCAGCTGTCCGATACTGAGCTACTCGGGGCCGCATGGAGGGTTGAAGAGCTTTGACGTATACCCGTTTCGGAGGAGTTTGGACCTCCAAAGGGAATATGGCTAGAGAGGATCGCCCGAGAGGAACGCTAGCTGAAGTAGCCCGGAGGGAGTTCGGCTCCCGTAGGCGTCCGACTGAAGGAGGGATCCAGGAGTCCGGCTCCCGTAGAAGTCCGATCGAAGAAGATGTCTGCGAAGAGTTCGGCTC
The DNA here is from genome assembly GCA_006176705.1 of Cocos nucifera. Taxonomy (NCBI): domain Eukaryota; kingdom Viridiplantae; phylum Streptophyta; class Magnoliopsida; order Arecales; family Arecaceae; genus Cocos; species Cocos nucifera. The sequence goes on along the minus strand of QRFJ01002987.1, from coordinate 207,918 downwards.
CTGGAAAAGTCCGACCGAAGCTCGGCCGCTGAGAAGTTCGGCCAGTTGAAGGGATTTGGCTAAGACTCGGCCGCTGGAGAGTTCGGCTGGTTGAAGGAGTTCGGCTGGGCTCGGCCGCTGGGAAGTTCGGCCGATTGAAGGAGTTTGGCTAAGACTCGATCGCTGGGTAGTTCGGCTAAGACTAGGCCGCTGGGGAGTTCGGAAGGGGCTCGGTCACTGAGGAGTTTGGCCGGTTGAAAGGATTCGGTTAAGACTCGGCTGCTGAAATTCTTCCATGACTACTGGTTGCGTTAGGCTGAGCATCGGACTGGACTTTGATAGGAGCGGGGTTTATCCCCGACAAACCATATTTCAGTTTGATGATCTTTGCTCTTATGTGCTTAAGGTGTTCTATAAAAGAAAATTTCCTTCCCTTCATTTTAGCTAGCTACATATCCTCGTATTTTTTAAAATTATCATGCGCAGCACCTTTCTTTAATCTCAGATGATCTGGTAATAATGTTACCTAGTATCTTTCCTTTTGGTTACATTTTATCCAGTTTGTTTTATGTAAAATTTTTTGATACATGTCATTCAGTCATCAGAATATCTCTGTAATTGTCACGTCAGTAGGACTGTGTACATGGACACAGGATTTCAAAATTAGACGAATACATTATGACTAAAGCAGAGGAGTCTGGTGGATGTTATTTGATGAAAAAGCCTCAAATAGTTGCTAGTAGACTTGCGGCAGATGGAAATATGAATCACCAGCTATTGAGGTGCATAATTTACAAAATGTGTACTTTATGTGCACTCTCCAAACACAAACATGTTCTATGCTAAAATCTCTCTGTAAGCAAGCATCATGCTATAGGAAAATTCACTAACTTGAGTCACTGCTTGGTTACATGACATATGAAATATAGTGTGGTTACCCAAAATATTAATTAAAAAGGTGCCATGCTTGTGCATGACAAAATCTATTTTGGCTGTATCGGTAGTTTGTTAGCTTCATGCTTGCTGGCTATTATTGTATATGTGCATGTCAACTTACATTCTTGTTGGTGTATGTGGTTGTCAGGCAATGATGAAAGACCAGTTTGCGAACTATGTTGTGCAGAAAGTATTGGAGACGTGCGATGGTCAGCAGCGTGAGCTGATCCTCTCACGAATAAAGGTCCACTTGAATGCACTAAAGAAATATACTTACGGAAAGCATGTAGTTGCACGTGTAGAGAAACTTGTTGCAGCTGGAGGTGTGATACAAATGACTTGTTAATTTTCTCATTAAATGCTACTGCCATTTTTGCAATATACATGATGGTACTTTAGGAGTGGCATGCACTTAATTTGCAATGCAATTATTTTCAATTACCAGACAGGGTACAACGGTCTTTACTTCATTTTTTTACTTCCATTTGGTTGTTGTCTTATGGCTTTGATTTTTGTAACTCTAGCAAGTTTTGTTTCATGCAGAAAGAAGAATTGGAGTTCTGTCCTCGTATGCATCTTAGAAGGCACGGGGCAGGAGTACAGCTAACGGAGGCAAGCGCAAGCTCCGTTTTCATGTATCCATCCATATAGACAGATATGAGCTGGTTGGTACTAAATTAATTGCCTGAGTGAGAATTGTACATTCTGTAGTTTGAAGTTATAGTGAATCATGTGAAGGCTGAGGCCCTTGGAGAGGCGATAAATGTTTGTACAAGTTTTCATCTGTGTAAAGAAATGATAAAGGAAAAAAAGAAAAAGAAATGATGAAGGTAAAAAAAGAAAGGTAGAGTATGTTAGCATGAGTGTACAAATGTTGCGATGTGGAGAGCTCTGTCATTTAGGTGAAGCCAATGTTTTCTTTTGTTAAAGTAGGGGATTCATTTATTTTTCTTATGGTATACAGTTTTTTAATTCAAGTCCCTGGAGGATGTATAATTTAGTCTACTTTTTCTCATCTACATGGTTGGTTTTACATTTCTTCTGATGATATGAATGCCTTATCTAATTTTAGTTGTAATATGTTGTGCTTCAATGGCTGATGTCCGTCATGTTCATATTATCGCCATTGTGTGCAATTGTGCATATGATCTTTCTTTGGGGATCTGTTTCAGTAGCTGTCATTTTTTCTCGAGCTTCTCTAATTGTTGCCTTTGGTTAATTCACTAGCTTTTGAGAATGTGACAATTTCAGAATTTCCTTGGCTCATAAAATGTTCAGAATCACTGGATTCCAAATTCTTACCAGCTGCAAGGGCTTGCTGTCAGCCCTGGTGCATTATGTGTTCAATGTGAAGGTTTTTGTGCCTGTGAAACAGGTTTATCTCCTGCTGCTTCCAGATATATTTTTACATTTTCATGAATAACTGCTTTGACATCAGCAGCCATTGGTTGTGGTGCAATTGGGCAGCAACATGGTCATTACCTCCATCAGTGGCCATATCGGTTCAAGCTATATATTCCGTGATCTGAGAAGCATCAAAAGTATAGCTTCTGAAGAGCTACGCCAGGAGTTACACGGCAATGCATATATTTGTTTGCAAATTCGGATCAGCCTTCCAAAGATCAAGAACTGGGAATCATGCAACGAAGAGTCTTGTTTCTTATATTGGGTTTACTGGTTGGTGACACGGCGTAGTGTTATCATCCATGTAGAGGCGATGACATGGTTTAATTAAGTGGTGGCTTTATCACTTTTCTTCTTTTACCCTTACATAAAAGTAGTCTCCACTGGGAAGTGGGGGAACTAAAATCTTCCAGATCTTCGAGCTTGTTCCTCGTTTTTATCCTTTTTGGTGGGGTTGTGACCAGGAATCTAGAATCCGGAGGGAAGCTACCGGAAAGTGCTGCAGATGGAATTAAATATTCTTAAAGACGCATGGCATCGTCGCAAGCGTCCACGTTTCCGAGGCTATGGTTATGCTAGGATTCAGATATTGGTCCAGGGCTGTAAGGAACTGTTGGAGTCCTTTGCTGCTTCTCTTCACGGTGTGTTATAATTGACCTGCATCTTATTCCATTTGGTTTGTTCAGAGAAGGAAGCGTTATCCATGGGCAACTTTAAGTATGACCTACCACACCTTGTTGATAGAGGTTTCGTTGAGAGAGAAGCTTTATCATCTATTGGCCATTTAATCATGACCCAGCATATAATTAAATAAAGCTGCGTTACGTGTCCATGATGCTGACAAAAAAGTTTTTCTGATCCAAGTCAATTTGAACCTGGTTGTTTTTTTTATGCTTGATTTCAGCTGATCATCAGTTGCCCGTTGGTGTTGATCCAAATGAGTTGCTATTGTTATGGTATGGTGATTATTACCATATTTTGAGGGAAAAAAAAAAATTGTTGGAGCTACCCCTGGTACTAAAAAGAAAAAAAAGAGAGAATCCGTTGCCATGGATCATGAAGAGATTGATGTTTTATATTATAATCTTATTATTCTGTTCAATAACCAATCACTTCCTGAAACATGGAATGTGGTGTCTTTTGTTTTGCCAATGGCGAGTTATCGGTAGCGATTCTCCCTAGTGCACTCGGCCATTCCAGGATGTCGGTATCAAATTTTTGGACCGCACATCATTTTTCCTAAGCTGATTGGAAAGGAAACGAAAAGTGGACGCTGGTACACCACCGGTGGACCCATCAGCTTGGGCCACCATCCTAGTGGTAGGTGATTGGGGTTCCGTTCACACTGCAGCGGAAGCAACCCGCCCATTTGTTGATCAATAACAACACGATATATATCAAGATAGTTTCTGTCACCAACGTGGCACCGCCTCTTTTCTCCAAGCGCAAGGCTAAAATAATAAGGAAAATATATCAAATTTGTTTATTATTATCTTTAGAATTATTCTATATATAAGAAAAGAAAAGGGCAAAAGGAAATAGATGGGAAAAGGAAAAAGTGAAAGCGGATCAAAAATATCCGGCTAAGCGGTCCACGTGGGCAATCGGACAGGTACAATCGTGGTGCACTTTTCCATCGGACATTTAAACTAATAAATATCTCCCTCTCCAATCTCACGCCACCGCCGTCTCTTCTCGGCCTTCCATCGTCTCCGGCGACCCAAACCCTCATCTTCTCTGTGGCCTTCTCTTTCTCCAAACCCTACCTTGGATTGCTTTCGTTGGATCTTGAATTCCCGTGATGGGGGAGGAAGCTGAAGATAGAGACTTTGACAGCCTCGCCGCCGAGGACGGCGGCGATGGAGGCGGAGACGAGGGAAGGGTCCTCGAGTGGGAGATCGGGCTCCCCAGCGCCGAGGATCTCACTCCGTTGTCCCAGTCTCTTATCTCTCCGGAGCTCGCCTCCGCCTTTAGTATCAAGCTGGAGGCCCCAAGAACCCTGCTCGACGTCCACCGCGCCTCCCAGCATACCGTCTCCAACCTCGGTCGCCACGCCCCGTCGTCGTCCTCCTCCTCCTCTGCTCTCAGATTCTTCAAACCCTTCTCCTCCGCCTCCGCCTCTGGCTCCGCCGATGATCCTATGGTTCTCGAGGGCGACGATCCTGCCAGCAAGGACGGCGCTGGCGAGTCCTCACGCAAGGTCCCTCGGTTGGATGCCTCTCCATCCGGCAGCACCGTCGCCGCCGCCGGCGGCGCCATGGAGGAGGCCTACTCCTCTGATCCACGGCCGGAGAACTCGAACGACGATCACTCTGCCAGAACTCTCAAGCGACCCCGCCTCGTTTGGACCCCGCAGCTCCACAAGAGGTTCGTTGATGTCGTCGCCCATCTTGGCATCAAGAACGCCGTGCCGAAGACCATCATGCAGCTGATGAACGTGGAGGGGCTGACGAGGGAGAACGTGGCGAGCCATCTCCAAAAGTATCGCCTTTATCTCAAGAGGATGCAGGGGATTCCGGACGACGGGCCGTCGTCCTCCGACGATCTGTTTGTCTCTAAGACGGTACCGCAGAGCTTGCACGAGCATCCGATGCCGGTACCCATGCCCTATGCGGTGCCGGCAATGATCCCGATGCCCGTATTTGGCATGCCTCACCCCCAAGGGCATGGAAGTCCTGTGGGGATGGTGCCGGTCAATAACCACCAGAGTAATGGAGCGTATCATGGATTCGAGCCACACCATCCTTATGGAGCTTTTGGGGAGTAGCACAAGGATTGGTCCGGTGGTAACAAGTTTGGCTCAATTGTTTCGTATCCTCATGTTACGCCTAATGATAAATAACAAAAGAATTGTTGACGAAAGTTCTCCAGAGAGCCATGACAGCATGATGCTCTGCCTTGTTATGTTCTGTTATGTGGTGAGCTCATTCTCCTGATACTTTTAACTAATTTGGTTTTGCATTAATATGTGTAGTGCTTGTTTTTAGGAGCTTATCTTGAGATACTTTGTTAATTCTGAACTCAATTTATCCATCTTTTTGTGTTGCCGTGTTGACGTTAAGAAGTATCATCTCTATTTTAAGCGCCTATTGCAAGTACGGCATCTTCTGTTTTCATAATTAACAACGGATAACATTCAATGGTTCTTTGTCCTGTCTTAGGCATAAGGGTTTCGTTGGTGATTCTTGGCTGGGATTCATAGTCCATGTCATGATGTTTCATTTCAGTATATGAGTCAGATAAACAAGTATGTCAGAGGTCGCAGCACTAGAAGAGTGATTATTTTACTGGGGTTAAGAAGCTCCATTTATATTTCTAGATTTGCTGCCGAGTTACTGATGTCTTTATTTGATGATTAATGCACACATAAGCATAGAATGTCTCAGATGCTTCCTACTTTTACACTTGGCAAATAAATGTAATCAAAAACATGCTAAAGAGTGAGCTGCGTATCTGACTCTGTTTCAGATGATGGTTTGATATCCAAATTTATGGTTGTGAATGTGGAAAACTTGTTGTCTTCTATTTATCCATCTTTGTGCCATTTTCTCGAGTAATGATATTATGGTAACTTAAATGTTTGTTTCGATTTTATTTTTCCTTTTTATAGAAATGGTAGCTTATAGGCCTACTGAAGTCTCAGCCATTGACTGGATCACACACAAGACTATTCTATGCCATTGCTTTATTTCCAGAGGATTACCATAGTTTTAGTCATATGCTGCTTTTCAGTAGTGCAAGTGATGGTTGCCTTCTTTGACTATCAGGTAGACATGCTTGGGTTAATTACTGCTTGATTTCATCATTTATATAGGCCTTTGGGTAATTGATCATATGGTAGAGCATCATTGTACTTTTTATTTTTGTAGACTTGCAATGTTCATCTTGCAAAAAGCATCAATATGCTGTTACATGCTTAGAGGATATGGAAAAGCTTGCTATGGCAGTGGATGTGACTATTACTAGCAACAATTGGTGAAGGTCGAAAAATGCCTGCTCCAAACAACTAGATTAACCTTAGTTGTTATGGTTGTGATCATGACTTTTAAAAGTGAATTCTTTAACTTACTGTTAGCAATATGGAAGTCAGTTCACAGGCTTATAACTTGTGGCTCTTAAAATTACAAGCATGCATTTAGACATTGTGTGATATCCATGAAGACAAATGTTAAACTACTACAAAGTATGCTTGTCTAAATTCATCCCAGTACAAGGTGCTGCTTCATGACTAATTGTGTGAAAGTTCTGTTCTTGCTTCCATCTCATTGTATCATCATTGCCTTTTCTTTTTGCGCATCTTAGTATGTTAAAAAGCAATTAAACCCCAAATCCCTTGCCCTCATGATGCATTTTATTTTGGGTCCACCCCTAAGGGCTCCTAAATTGTGCTGCTTTTGTTTGCACCTTATGCAAGTAATAATTTGAGAATCTTCCATTATTACCTTTACAATCTATTTTTCCATTTGATATATGTACCAGATCTTGTTCTCTCTCTCTGTCTATTCAACTATCAAATTGGAAGAAAAAAAATTTGAGTAAAAAAAAAAAATCTTATATAATATGCATTTCCTTATCTTAAAAGGACCTGGTAGCCAAACCACACTTCTTCTGCCTCTCCTACTCTCATTCTCCATGTCAGTTTGGACAATAAGCAATGTAAAATTATCAATCCCCTTACAAGGCTTTGTTTCTACTCCTTTTCTTCATGGCCATCATCTAATCCTCTTCCAATATCCTTTTCTTTTCCTAAATGAAAAAATTGGATTATATATTAGAATAACATCTTCTCTTGATACCATAAGATGAGCAAGCACCAAAATTAGGTTGCAAGGAAAGAAAAATGATCCACCATCTTGCTTGTCTTATGACATCCATGGCTTTTTTTTCTTTCATCTCTCTTTCCACTCTCTACTATTGGTCGATATGCAGTTCAACTGAGAAACTTATCTCAGAAAATAAATCAATCCTATTGGTTATGACTTATATATATTCGCAATGCAGTATAATCATTCTACATCGAGTATTTCATTGAATAACAACTCAAGGTTCAAAAAAAGTTCTTAAAACCAACACTACACCCCCCTAAAGAGTTTATTAGAGATGATTGTTGCCTGGTTTTTGTTTATTCATGTTGAATTTGTTTCTTACTTGATTGGCAGAACTACTGTTTAGCACCTTATATAGACCAGATTTCATCACTCCCACAGATGTACCGATTACTGATGCAAATCCAGACAATTCTACAAAGGCAAAATTAGTGATTTCTCTTTAATAATCTCAACAAGGTGAAAGTCTCTTTAGATTACCAGGGTTCCATTGACTACACAATATCTATGCAGTTGATGGCAACCATTGGGAAAATATAAGATGCCCGTGACTTAATTTACCTGCTTGCCCTCCTTTGTTCTTCTATAGAAGGCATCTTCTGTTGCTTCAAGATGTTCTGGCCCTTAAATCTTCATAGTCTGCCATTTTAGCATTCAATCTATTCGTACTATTTAGTTGAACATGGAACACAGTGCTTGTTCCTGGCTACATTTTGACACCAATTATGATATGTTCCAGCTAATTTAGCTAGACTGCATCTTTTTCAGCCAAAAGGCAGTTGTTTTGTTGCCTTCTGTCATTGAATCGCTCAGGATGCTACCTGCTTCTGCCATCTGTTTTCCTTGATACATTTCCAAGATTCCAAATGCAGCACTTATTATACACTTTCTTTTAGGCAATTTAAGCATCCTAACATTGTAATGTTCCAATTCCTATCAGACATGAAGGTTCACAGACTATATTTTTTTGAATATTCAAAACTAAAATCCATTATGATGGCTCATCTAATGTCTGACATGTAATGTCGCTGGGCTCTAAACATTTTCTGCTTTTCTTTTTTTTCCATAGAGAGAGAGGACCCATGTCAAAATTAGTTTCATTTTAAACTACAAATTTAGCGAAACATTGGGAGTGTCTCAACTTGATTCCTTGTTGAAGCTAGAATAAGCTTAAGAAAAATAAAATTTACTCTTTCCATTCACTAAGACAACCAAAGTTATTTCATGCTTTTCTCATCTATTTCTTTACTTCCAGTTAATAATCTTACTGAATTTTAATGCTTATTTCATGATTTACTGACTAATGTCATTGTTCCTCTGTATATGCACTCCCTGCTTCTCTTTCATGAAGGATCTTAGTATTGGCCGGATCCTTGACAGGGCATCCTTTGTTGGAAATTTTATGTCCCTATTGTACTTGTTCATTTTTGCCTCCCTCTTTTACATTCTAGATGCATACTGGATAGTCTGATCATGTCTTCATATATACATAAATCATCTCAGAATTCTATAAGAATGTTATGCAATAGAAGGTCTGTCAAATTTCTCAACTTAAAATTAGTTCTTTGCCTAGATATATGCTATTCCACGATACCGTTCGATCTTTGGATAAATGCCATCTTATATGATAAATAGATCTTACTAATGCAATATATTATATTTTCTAAAAATAGTGTATTTTTATTTCAAATCATTCTTACACCAATATCCATGCTTCTCAATGATATTGTGATACTACTTAACTTGTTAACTTATGGAAAGAAATTTTCAATCTTTTAAGTAGTATGGACTAAACTGAATGTGGGCACCATCTCATAATAAGGTAAATTTGTAAACGAGTTAGTTTTAGAAATTTCACTTATATAAGTCTGACTGAGAAAATATGGGCCTGTGCAATGAGATCTGAGGAGGTCCTGTGATGTTGTATCATGAGATTAGGCAAGACAAGGGGTAGACCTAAAAAAAGAGCTGAATAAAAATTGTGATATTTGATTTTAAGAGGCTTGAGGCAGCTGGGGATATGATACCCAGGGGCTTGTTTTTCCTGGTTCATTGGTGCACCATCTTGGATACTGAATTTGCAAAACATGTCATGTTGAATATACGTACGTGGTTTCATTTCATGATATATCTCGACCTTATTGAGACAATTTCTCCAATTGCAACCATTAAAGTTCAGTTGGATACTTGTAGCATGCTTCTGTCGTACATTACACCTGTAATATTTACTTATTTTATCTTGAATGTTCATGTTTGAACTTTTCCTAAACAACAACAACAATAAACAGGTTCTTAGGGTTACCATAGGGGTAGTTTTGAAGTTGTCAAATATTGCAGTAGCAGGGGTGGCTACTTTTAATTTGCAAGTGTTGTAAAATAACCATGATTTTTCTTGCTTACTTTTCATCAATTTTCAGTCAATACTGTAAAGCTGCATCAAAAAAGGGCTACCAATCAGTAATGGACTAACAACAACAACAACAACAACAATAGTAAACTAGTTCAAAAAAGGGCTTCTGTCGTACATTACACCTGCAATATTTTCTTCTTTTATCTTGAATGTTCATGTTTGAACTTTTCCTAAACAACAACAACAACAGTAAACAGGTTTTTAGGGTTCCCTTAGAGGTAGTTTTGAAGTTGTCAAATATTGCAGTAGCAGGGGTGGCTACTTTTAATTTGCAAATGTTGTAAAATAACCATGATTTTTCTTGCTTACTTTTCATCAATTTTCAGTCAATACCATAAAGATGCATAAAAAAAGGGCTATCAATCGGTAATGGACTAACAACAACAACAATAGTAAACTAGTTCTTAGGATGCCCTTACTGGTGGCTCGAAGTTGTCCGTTATTACAGTAGCAGGAGTGTCTACTATTTAGTTGCAAGTGGAGTTGTAAAATAACCATGATTTTTCTTGCTTACTTTGCATCAATTTTCTGTTAATATTATACATATTAGACTCCATAAGCGTACGCATAAGACGAAAAGCTAAACCAAGGGGCTATCAATCAACAAAAGAATTTTGCATTTATTGTATCAACATTTGAGGCTGGACCAGTATGGAACCAGCAAATAAGCTACCAACAACAACAACCAAAGCAAACAATCTCTTATGATGCCCTTAGAGGTGGTGTTGCCAATTATTGCAGGAGCGGAAGAGTCTACTATTTAATTTTAAGTGGAGATGTCAAATAACCATGATTTTCCTTGCTTACTTTGCATTGATTTTCAGTTGATATTATACATATTAGACTCCATAAGCGTATATAATGATGAAAAGCTGTGTCAAAGGGTTATCAGTCAACAAAAGAATTTTGCATTTATTGTGTCCATATGCTGGACTAATACGTTAGTACTGGAAATGAAACTACTGGATGAAACCAGCATATGGCTATCAAGTCCATTTAGAAGAAGCTTGACATTGATATAGCTCTGTTTGAGCATATGATCATGCCGAACTTCCCCCTTAAAGTCAAAATATCATGATGTTTCACTGCATATCCATATGACAGATTTGCATATGATCAACAAATAAATGAAAGATATCTTAATTATGAAAAAAGGGAAATGACAATGAAGAAACAACAGGACTACTGGCATTATAATTTAGAATATGTTTGTCATCAATACTAGAAATTGAATAATTTAATGCAGTTATGTTATGCAACTTTAAACAGAAGAAGACCTATGGTTTAATAGGTGAAATGTCTTATCCATGTTTAAACCGGTATCATCCACGGATGAAACAGAAAATTTCAGCCTAAGCACTCCTTGTTATCTAGTTTTAAAATATGTGTATGCGCTTTTCCCTCCATCTTCCTTCCCAAAGTGTGCCTAATGTAATCAAGATATGTGACTGTTCCGTATATCTTTGGTTGGTGAATGTCATCTGCCATTTGATCCAGTGGCCCATCTCCACATTCTCATCTGGCAAAACAAATGTTGCAAGAGACATTTTTGCTTTCTCTTCTATTGGGGATAAATCCCGCTCCCGCCGAAGTCCAGTTTGACGCTTAGCCCAATGCAGCTGGTAATCACGGAAGAGCTTCAATCGAAAATTCTCTCCCTAGCAGCCGGACTCATTTAGTGGCCGAACTACCCAGCGGCCAAATCCAACCGAACTTTTCAGTGGTGGAACTCCTTCCGGACTCCTCCAGTAGTCGGACTTCTATGGAAGCCGAACTTCTTCCGGACTTCTTCAGCAGTCGGGCTTCTACGAAAGCCGAACTCCTTTCGGACTCCTCCAGCAGTTGGAAGCCGAACTCCTTTCGAACTCTCCTCCAGTCAGGCTCCTACGGGAGCCGAACTCCTTTCGGACTCCTCCAGTCGGGCTTTTATGAAAGCCGAATTTCTTACAGGCTGTTCCTTCAGACGAATTTCTACAGGCGATCTCACTACTGAACGGTTACAATTATCATGACAATTATGATTGTCATTTATCAAGACAATACGATCGGCATTTATCAAGACAATCACGATCGGTATTTATCAGGATGGTTACGACAAGCTCCGTGTATAAAAAAAATCCTCCAGATACGTTTTCTCTAAGCTTTCTTCTCTTTTCCGAAATTCCGCCGAACTCCTCTCTGAGCACTCCATTTTTGTTGGCCAAAAGAGCTAACTTGACTGTCGGAGGGTCCTACTGGAGCCACCACCACCGACTTCGGACGGAATTTTGTTTTGTAGGTCACCAGCGGCGACCTCGTCTTCCTCGACTCCAGTTCGATCCGATGTCAACCAAATTCTGCACCAATAGAATTGGCGCTAGAGGAAGGGCCCTCTGTTCTTGAGGTTTTCTTGATCTTAAAGGAGTGCTCAGCAGCGATCTAAAGTTCTTTTCAGAATAAAAAATGCCTCTCAGAAAAGCTTCGATCCGGTGATCAACGGCCTCTGTAGCCAGATCCCATCCAGATATATCAGTTCCCGCTTCAGCTCCGGTAACTCAAGCTCCACCTGCAGCCATAGTGGATCCGAAGTAGTTTAACCTATTGATACAGTGGATTCAGGGCCTCACCGAGATGGTGCAGGCCATGCGACAGCCCTTGATGGCGACTCCATCAAGAAATCCGCCATCAGGATGTCAGGAACCAGTCCCAAGGAAGAGCATTTGGGCTAGTATGTCCGTCGTCACTGGGAAGAAAAAATAGAGAGCAGAGGATCCAAGTTTCGATCATGGTTCTCCTCTGGAGAAGACCTTCCTCATTGTAGCCGAAAGTCCTCCAAGGTCTGCGACTGAGACGACGTCCTTAATCACAAACTGCGGAAGATGGACCGACGGATTGAGGAGCTCGGCCACGTCGCCCCAGCTCACCATGATGACATCCGCACTGATCCTCCTTTCTCTCCTCGAATTGTGCAAGAGCCCATTCCACCGAACTTCAAGCTCCTTCAACTTGAAAGCTACGATGGAACCTCTGATCCAGTCGATCATTTGGAGGCCTTCCGGACCATGATGCTACTTCACGGCGCACCAGACGCCATATTATGCCGAGCTTTTCCATCTACCTTGAGGGTGGCGGTAAGAAATTGGTACTCAGCGTTGAAGCCGAGTACGATCTTCTCTTTTGATTAGATAAGCCATCAGTTCATGGCTCACTTCGTCAGTAGCCGACGTCCGCACCGAGGTTCGGATTTTCTGATGAATGTCAAGCAGAAGGAGGGAGAATCCATCCGGGCTTATGTCATCCGATTTAACGCTGCGGCATTGGAGGTCCGGGATCTAGACCAGTTTATTGTAATGGCCGCACTTAAGGACGGCCTTCAGAAGAATGATTTGCTGTTTTTTCTGAAAAAAAAAAGTACCCCAGGAACTTTGCCGATCTGCTAATCCGGACTGAGAGATATGTCCGCACGGAAGAAGCCTTCAAATTGAAGGATGAAGAAGTCGCAGGAGAGCGGTGGACGGACGAATCTAATAGACCCACCATCGATGGAGGGCCGAGTGAAGTTCGGCCATGCTCACGGACTCCCCCCGGGTGCAAGCGAGTTCGAACTCCTCGAGCTCGTCATCAAGAAAGCTCCGACAAAAGGGTGTGAAGAAGTCCTCCTTCCGGAAGGTTCCACAACTACGCCTTCCTTAACACTCCTCGAACTCAAGTTCTAATGGAAATCAAGAGTCAGCTACCAAGATCAGAGAAATTATGGTCTTCCTCGATCAAGCACAATCGAAGCAAATACTGTCTCTACCATCATGACCACGGCCACGATACTGAGGAATGCATTTAGCTCCAAGACGAAATTGAGGAGCTCATCAGAAAGAACCGGCTGGGTCAATTCCTCCGACGTCAGTTTAAAGCAGAAGATCGGCCAAGGGCATTACCATAGTTAGGAACAACAAGGAGGTCATCCGGTCCGGAACTTATCACCTAAAGGAACTCGAAGGAACAACGCTCCTACGACCCTGAAATGCAAAGAATTCGGGAACGTGCTGCCAGTAATTTTCCTTCAATAAAATTTTTTCTTTTTAATATTATTATTTTTTGGTGCAAAAGCTATGTGATGACAGAGAAGAAGCAATCAATAGTGGTCGTGTTAGGAACAGAAGGAGAATCTCGTCCTAACATGAGCAGATCGAAGTTCTTTAACCTCGACTAGAGATAAGATCTCTTCCGAGCGTCCGAGTCAACCTCGGCTAGAGATAGGATCTCTTCCGAGCGTCGGAGTCAACCTCGACTAGAGATAGAATCTCTTCCGAGCGTCGGAGTTAATCTCGGCTAGAGATAAGACTCTCCTGAGCATTGGAGTCAACCTTGGCTGGAGTCAAAATCTCCCCCAAGCTTCTACTTCAACGTCAACCTCGGCAGAAGATAAGATTTTTTCCGAGCTTCAATCTCAACGGATGCAGAGGCCCTGACAACGGTCCTTATGTGCCCCCACAGTCCGTTAGAAATAGGAGGAGAATCTTGTCCTAACATGAGCAAAGTCGAAGACCTCGTTCATTTTAGATAAGATGGGGGGAGAGATCATGACAACGGCCCTTATGTGCCCCCACAGTCCGTTAGGAATAAAGGAGAACCTCGTCCTAACGTGAGCAAATCGAAGGCCTCGTTCATTTTAGACGAGATGGGAGAAGAGCCCTGACAATGGCCCTTATGTGCCCCCATAGTCCGTTAGAAATAGGAGGAGAACCTCGTCCTAACGTGAGTAAAGTCGAAGACCTCATTCATTTTAGACGAGATGGGGGGAGAGGCCCTGACAACGGCCCTTATGTGCTCCCACAGTCCGTTAGGAACAGGAGGAGAATCTCGTCTTAACATGAGCAAAGTCAAAGGCCTCGTTCATTTTAGACGAGATTGGGGGAGAGGCCCTGGCAACGGCCCTTATGTGCCATAACGTGAGCAAAGTTGAAGGCCTCAGTCGTTTTAGACGGGATGAGAGGAAAGGCCCCAAGGACGGTCCCATTGTGTTCGACAACAAAAGAAGATAAGATTTCTTCCGAGCTTTAACTACAACTTCAATTTCGGCTGGAGACAAGATCTTCCCCGAGCTTCAACTACACCTTCAACCTCGGCTGAAGATAAGGTGCAGAGCCCTGAAGAGAACTTCGGCAGTCGTTCTTTTTGTACTTTCTTCCTTTGACTTTTGAAGTCGGGAGTGGGGGGACTATTATTGGGGATAAATCCCGCTCCCGTCGAAGTCCAGTCTGATGCTTAGCTTAATGCAGCTGGTAATCACGGAAGAGCTTCAATCGAAAATTCTCTTCTTAGCAGTCGGACTCATTTAGTGGCCGAACTACCCAAGCGGTCAAATCCAACCGAACTTCTCAGCGGCTGAACTCCTCCCGGACTCCTCCAGCAGTCAGGTTTCTACGGAAGCCGAACTTCTTCCAGACTCCTCCAGCAGTCGGGCTTTTATGAAAGCCGAACTCCTTCCGGACTCCTCCAGCAGTCGGAAGTCGAACTTCTTTCAAACTCTCCTCCAATCGGGCTCCTATGGAAGTCGAACTTCTTTCGGACTCCTCCAGTCGAGCTTTTATGGAAGCCAAACTCCTTACAGACTGTTCCTTCAGACGGATTCCTACAAGTGATCCCACTACTGAATGATTATAATTATCACGACAATTATGATTGTCATTTATCAAGACAACATGATCGACATTTATCAAGATAATCACGATCGGCAGTTATCAAAAAATCACGATCGATATTTATCATGACGGTTACGACAAGCTCCGTCTATAAAAAGGGACCCTCCAGATACATTTTCTCTAAGCTTTCTTCTCATTTTTAAAACTCTGCCGAACTTCTCTTTGAGCACTCCATTTCTATTGGCCAGAAGAGTTAACTTGACCGTCGGAGGATCCTACCGAAGCCACCACCACCGACTTCAGACGGGACTTTGTTTTGCAGGTCACCGACGGTGACCTCATCTTCCTCGACTCCAGTTCGATCCGGCGTCAACCAAATTCTGCACCAACATCTTCATTTGTGACAGCCCTGTGCTTAATGCTTTTATACATTCAATTGCTCCAGGCCTAGGAAACTTGATAAACAGATGATTAATTTCCATGATTCCAGAGACATGTTGGTCATTAATCAATCTCATGAGCAATAGAATAAACAAAAAGCATAGGTGACAACCCTAGTCTTGTGGGTGACTAAGAATTCTTCTTTGCGTCTCTCCTATTAGGTGCAGCTTGCTGCTTCTGTTGGGAATGCAATTTTTCAGACGTTCCACTGGTGAAAATTAAGTTAGACAATTAGATTCACTTTGTGATGTGGGCCTTTCTTCTTACTTCCAGAACTCAACCAAACATCGAATCTCCACCTTTTCAACTTGTCTTAAAATATGTAGTTTTTCGGTTGAAATACCAGCTCTTCTACCCTTTTGTCCTGTCTTGTCTATCTTTTATTTTGTTTTTTCCTTTTTTTTCTTTTTTCTTGCTATAATTAGCTTGGCAGACAAAGAACTAAGTCAATAAGGGTTTACATGCCTAGATGTTATTGTCACTTATATCTGAAGGGGCATGCGAAGAACATTTTTCTAGTAATATTGATCATTAGAACCTGGGATATGTTAGATGATATAAACTGGTTATGGACATCCTTGTAGGCGAGTTGTTATGATAAGCTATTAGTCACCTGAGAATTTCCTATCTTTGCATAAGCTCAAAGAAACTAATTATTTATTTAATACTTATTACTACATCATTTCTTGGAGTTCAAGTACTTCTGTCTTCACATAGATAGTTTTGTGTGACTGAATGGATCAATTGATGCCTGTCACCTGAGTAAAGAGTCAAGACTATGAAAAATTTGCTCCGCAGCTTCATTTTTTGTGAGATGCGATGTTCTAGTGTGTTGCAAATGATATGTTGGCATCCAATCTAGTTATGGTACTCATCAATTCATGTGCAGGTTGATACTCATGCCTTTCTATAGCATTTGCCAGAAATCGTTGGCATACTGATTTTAAGTTCAGATATCATGATTTTTTGGTTAATGAGTGTTTTTTTTTTTTTTTTTTTTTTTTGTGTATCTTTTGTAAGGATTTTTATTCTTCAC
Organism: Cocos nucifera; assembly: GCA_006176705.1. Lineage (NCBI taxonomy): Eukaryota > Viridiplantae > Streptophyta > Magnoliopsida > Arecales > Arecaceae > Cocos > Cocos nucifera. The sequence goes on along the minus strand of QRFJ01002987.1, from coordinate 191,268 downwards.
TTTATTACTTCTTGTGTGGTTTGAGATATTTATGCCAGGTTTTTACTTTCTTATAGCTGGTTAGAGAGGCATTACTGACTGAAATATATAGGGGAGCCCCTTGGTCCATGTTATTTGCAGAAAATGTGTAGGGTATTGGCTAATGGTAATTGGAAACAAGGAATTGGTCAAGCAAAAGAAAAATACTTGGGGCACAATGCTTGTCAGAATATATATGTAATCAAGGGTACCATCAGGGACCAGAGTATCTCCATATGGAATATTTTGTTCTAACTTGGGGACTTGATGCACAAGAGAATTTAGACAAGGATGTATGATGTGTCCTATTGGATGAAAAACCTATGGATTAGTGGGAATGCACCTGGGTGTGCAGTTATCAAATGTTGAATGAGGATGGCGGGATTGATGTGTGCTTATACTAGGAAGACTTGCAAATTTAAGGAAGCTTATAATCAGCAGAATTGGAGAATCTATCAAGGAATGTCATCTGGAATATAAGTCTGCGATGTGATGAAGTTATTATTTGAGATGATTGGACTGCGATTATGTGTAGAAAGTCTTGATTAGATGGTGGCCTTTAATTCTGATTAAATGTTCAAAACAGAGGAGGTAAAGACTAAAGAAAAAGAAGACTATATGGTTCAGATATGACAATGGCAAGGTACAATTTATGTTGAGAGGACAGACATACAGGTAAAAGCTCATTGGTAATGCTTCATATTAAGTTTTTGGGGTTCTGAAAAATAGAAAAGTTTACGGGAAGCCATCTCCAATATTTAGTTAGATCCTGAGTACCTCAATAACATATCCAATATTCACCACTATAGCTTTTGGAATTGGTTTGACGGGAAGCCATCCCCCCTTGTGCTTAATTTGGAGGCCAGTTTTGTCATCATCTTGCAAAAGTATGGTGATAGAGCTTCCATCTGAATGTGGACTCACACCCAGAACCAGATCAGGTCTGCAGCAAGTTGGATGGTAGTTCATACGCATAGCTTGTTTTAAAGCCTTATGCAGTCTTAAAAGCCCATCTTTATCCATGTTCATTAGCAAAGAAAGATTGGCGAGCAGCTCAACAGTTATCCTGTTCATTTCCATTGAAAACAATTCAACTGCATCCCTGCCGAAAGGGAAAAAAATGATATAGATTAGTATGGAATCAACTGACTGAGACTTTATTTGTAGATCATCGTTAGCTACCTAGAGTAGTTCTGGAATTTAATCATGATAACACATACGATATAATCTTGACTTGCTATTTACATTGTTTTGTTCTGCTTTGCTGAGGTAACAACAATTCTAGGTTAGAAGGATGTAGAAGTCTAAAAGGTAATCTGCTTCTAGAGACTGCTCTCTCTCATGTGTGATTTGAGGATCTTCATTTAAATAAGTAATAAACAATTTAATTGATCTTATGCACAGAATATGTTGAACTATGTGGCCCAATAAACAATGAAAATGAAACATCATGTTAGTTCATAACCACTGAACCTATCAAAAAGATTCTAAAAGGGAAACTGTATCACTGATAATTTGTAATTTTACTAGTTTATTTTTTCTTTTGAATTGCAAGGATATTGTCAGAAACATTAGCATCCTGACATCATTTTTACAAGCAGAAAGAGGTGGGTTCTGTTAATGTTCAGCAAACCAATGATAAAGAGTGAAACATGTGGGCATTGGTTGTGAAGGATGAGAGAACATACCTGAAATCTGGTACCACAGTTGGCCAGTAATTTAGCTTCCTCATTTCAGTTGGGAGTGTCATTAGAAATATCAAATCATTCCAGTCTAGTTTCTGCTCCGCTGACACTACGTATGCTTGCCCATATCCTTGGAGATCATTTGATGCCATTGAGTATCTCTTTTTCTCTTCCAGTGGAAGATCAAAGAATCCAGCCATTGCATTCTTGATACTATATAAAATTTCTTCAGGTGCTCCATGGTTTATAATCTGTAAAATATTTACAGTAAATACTTAGAAATAAATGAGATGAATCCATAAGATATTATTTTGAAACTATGCTTATCGGGTCGATCATCACATGTGGAATATGCTATGAATTCATTTTTTGCCATGTTTTGGAAAAGAGGCTCAAGAATTCCACTCATCATGCCCATGATACATTATGTACGGTAAATGCCATATGAGCTAAAACATTTTCCTAGTTCTGCTTATCTATTGTAATAAATGTGGACGCTTGAATACCTGAAAGAAGCCCCAGTCCTTGCTGGCCATATCTAGTTTCATTTGCTCACCTTCATGCCCTTCTGAAAGCAAGGAAAAGTCAATAACAGGGATGTTAGTTGAAAGAAGACAGAGTAGCATCTCTCGGCCTATCAATGTAATCTCTAATGTATCTTTCAGGAACACAACATGAATCCCTCCTCACAATCTCCTGAACGCTTGGCACTGGTAAAGATCTTCCCCATCCAAGTCCTTGATCATCTTCAATTACAGTATTGTCAACCTCTGGGTCCATTTCCTCTTGCCGAACCATATACTCTGCCTAGGTATTTATAAAGGTGCAGGAACAGACTACAAAAGTAATAATATTAACATTTGAGAAACAAGGTTACATCTAAAAAAGAAGCCTTATTGCAATCCTTTTGAGGCCGGCATTAAAAACCGGCAATTTTGGGATGATATTAAAATAGCAGTATTAAGCATAGTAGTGTAGAAATCAAAGCCAATAGTTTATTAATGATGACCGTCCCAATTACAAAAGGATAATATTCCAAGAGGATCCAATGCGGCAATCTGCTACCAGCTTGTTCCAATCCCTTAATCTCGTCCAAATAGAACTTCAAATAGTTCCATTATACTGTCACAACAAGCAGCATGACTTGGTTATTTTACTCCCTTAAGGATACCCAATTTGTTTCTGGGCAATCTGAAATCGAGTAGTTTGACATAATCATATTAGATACTATGATTTTCAAAGACTGCCGGGTACTGGAATGCTACCACCAATTCAAGATCTGAAGCTGGTCAATGACTCCCTTGCTAAGAAGCGCAACTAATCAGCATGGCATTACAAAGCATTCGAAGCAGTAGTTTTCAAGCATATCTTCTGCAAAATCCAAAACTGGAATGTTGCTTAACGAAGTCTTTGAGAAAGGGATCCTCTTGTTTCATTGGTCTTCTTCTGGGTAAACGATGCTTTCTGAGCTGTGCTGGCTTAAATTTTTTTTAAAAAAAGCATCCGCCGTACTTGCTATTGATTGATAGAGTTTAAAAACTTAAACCCTAGCCTCGTTCTCATTGTTAGGTAACTTGATCTTCCTTGGAGTCAACCTTCCAGCTGTCTTTAATATATCCAGCTTGCTTAAAGACAATCCCTTCTACGTTTTCTTTACGGTGCTCCAAAGGATAAAATTGTCTTTTAACAAAATCAAAATTTTGGTCATTTGGTCCGATATATGGTTAAGATTAATCGACTGGTAATAGCCTCTGGTCAATCTTAGATGGTTAAGATTAATCCACCGGTGATAGCCTCTAGTTAATCATATGCATGGCTGGATCAGTAATTTTATTGAATTCCAAGATTATTTTTATATTGAGATGAATGACATTGGGGTGTAATTTTGAGGAAATTGAGGGACTCTTCTGAACAGTCTTTTTTTGTTCAACTCAATCCCTGGACCCTTATTGTGAACCTTGAGGAGGAACGCCATGGTGCAGGAGGAATGTCGGGTTGTCGGAAGAGGGGAGGGTTCAAAATAGAGGAGCGGGTTGAAGATAGAGAGGAGGGGCAGGGGCGGGAGAGGAGGAAAGCGGGGCACGTACAGAGGAGAAGGAGGTGGTGGTGGGTCAGATGAGGCCAAACAGTAGAGAGGCAGGTGAGGCCGAGGATGGGGGGTGGTTGGGTCGAACAAGCCCAAGTGACGGGGAGGTGGGCGGAGGAGAAGGAAGTGGGGTGGCTGGGTTGGACGAGGCCAAACAGCGTGCGGTGGCGGCGAGGCGAGCGGTAGTGGAGAGGTCAGTGACAGAGAGGTTGGCGGCGGGTGACAGAGAGGTTGGTGGCGGGTGACAGCAGGAAAGGGATATTTTTTAGAAAAAAATAAAAAATAAACGATAATGGTAACCGGTTTCTTAATTTGCTAAAATAAAATTATTCTTGCTAATGGATGATCAAAAAAAAATAATAAAAAAGTATTATAGCACATCTATGAATTCCATTTAAAATAGAATTTTACAATGATAACAAACAGTAAGCATGTTCTACATGACCAGTCAACCTAATATGCCTTGATTCATTTTTCAAGACGAAAATTTTAGACATTTGAGATAATGGGATGGCGGTGGAACAAATGGAAAAGAAAGAAGACATCAGGTTAATGAACTAAAATTTGCACCTACTTCAGCATCACTTATTGATTTACCAGTCATTTACCTCCAAAGGGCACTTATCCAAAGAAGGAAGAAAGGTACTATGCCTTCTTTTTTTTTTTTCTTTCTCTCTTCTTTGAGGAGAAATACATGCATGTTTTAAGTATTACAATTGGAACAATATTTGTTGCATACATAAAAAATGGTTAAAAATATGTCTAAAAAGAAAGAGCACACTCATTCAAAGCAAATTACAGAAAAATTAGTCGAAGACTTGGACGTTGCGCATGATCGAATATATAAAAATAATATTTTAGATATTTTCTTTAAGTGACACTTCAAACGCTTTAGCTTTTTAGTGAATGAATTATATGTAATTTTTTTCTTAAAAAAGACTATTTTTTATTATAAATTATTTAAAAAAAATATAAAATAAAGAGTAAGATATGTAGTCGGTATAAAGTGGACTAAAATATAATAGAGAATTTAACATAACAAAAAATAGTTTTATCAATCTTTATCAATAATTTGAAGCTTTCGTTTCTTCTTAGAGGTTGTTATGTCACGATCTTCGTTGGCAATTTTTGATTCTATCGTATCTATTTCTGATTCATACTTTTCTGGCATAGTTTTTGATAATATTCTTTTTTTTTATAAGATTGAGAATGATTTAGAAATGATGATGACTGTACTTCTCTAATATCGTCATCGCTTGAGTCATGTATCATGTCCTGTAACAAAGAAAATGGTGAAGTATAGTTGTAAATTATATCATGTTTGAGAGAAAGTAGTCCATTATGTAATTACCTCTGTCAAGTTGGCGATTTTATAGTCATTTTCTAATTTTTCATCTACTTCATAAGTCTTCATCACTGTATAATTTTGGAAGCCTTCTTTCAAATTATAGTCATTCAACTTAATTTTAAAAATCAATGATTTATGCAGGAGGTCTTGAACTTGATCAGGAATACCAGCTAAACTAATATTTGTATCTTTTGCCAACTCTAAAACAGTGATTTCTAATAAACTTCCAACTTGTCTGTTGAAAAAAGTCATTGTTGCTGTGTCGGAATGGTCCTTCATCCTTACATTAATTTTGAATCTTGTTTAATTCTATAATATATTAATATCATAATTTTAAGCTTTATTAATTATGTTGTTTTTACAGCTTTGTAAGAATGTATTACCTTGAAATTGGATAGTCAACAAAGATGTTGCATGTTCTGTATTCGTATTTGTTGTTTGACATTGTTACTTTTCTTGTATAGTTCGTGCAGGACACGTAGGACCATTCAATCTCTCTTCAATACCAACAACGATTGCGCATACCATAAAGACAACATTCTACATAGAAGAGAGAAAAGGATATTAGTTTTGAGATAAAATATTTATGTGATAATTGTATGTAATGTTGACTGACATCGATTTCTGTTTGTCCTTGCATTTTCTTTAACTTCTGTAGTGTTCTTCTATTATAGAACATTTGTTCATGCAGGGGTTTATGTGCATCACTTTATGAGTACAACTATTGTATTAAGCTTGTTGCCTTCATGAACCTAAAATTTTTTAAAATGTTAAATAAATTTATCATTGTTTAATTAAAGTTTTGTTAGTATATATACCTCTATTTGAATTTTGCTACTTCTGGGATATCAATGTTTTTGTAAATTTTTGTAGCATTAGTAGAGGAGAGGTTGTATTTATCGATATATCAAAGATGAGAGTAATTAGCTATGAAATTAAAAAGATTCAATTACATATGCAAATATTTTATTACCTTGGAACATCTTCACAGTTGTTGATATCACAATAATGATGCAGGGGGTGATTTCATCTTTATTCTTTTCAAAACTGATCTCGTTTGTTGCTTTTTCGCAAAGTGTGACTTTAATCTTTTCGTTACTGAAAGATTTATGTAGTCATGTGTATAAATGTTGTATGTGTAATATAGGAAAAAAAGATTTTTTTTTTTTTTTATAGTTGTAAAGATACTTGCCTTTCGAGTAGTAGCTCAACATCTCTTTTAGGAATTATTTTTTCTCTTGCTTGTATGTTTTCTACTTCACTTATTCCACTAAGCCTTTCAATGATATATGTAACAATGGTAAAAGCAATTGTATTATATCAAAAATTGAGAACAAAATACATTGACCTATATGTGGTGTATTTTTATTTTTTATCTGTCAGATATGTATTTTCGTTGCACCTTTCAAATATAAGAGGCATATCTGCAAAGTGAAAGTAGAATAGTGGAATCTCAGTCATTGGAGTCTGTATTTCTCTAAGAATTATTGTGAAGTAGCAAATTATTCACATATTATTTGGAATAGCTCTATACTCTGAGTAGGCTTGAACAACTTTGAAATTTGTTATGAAGTAGTAGTGGCCTTCTTGTATTTTTTGTCTAAATTTTTCAACTTGGACGTTGCGCATAATGGCTTATATCATTGTCATCTATAACATTAGAATAGGTAAATTTTTATATTTCATAGTTAAACGGATGTCTTATATAAATATATTTTGTGCCTACCTTTTTATCCAACATGATCAATTCCCATCCGATGTTCTTATTTATCTTTATATTGATTGCTTGCCACAGGCATATAACTCTAGCTTTGATGGTCCCTGTGTCTTATTCAGTAGAGAGTTCACTCAGAAGTGAGTACTTCTTGATATCCATTGATCTGCAAAATTTTAAGTATAAGAAAAGACTATGTTTTAAAATGGGGTTAGGGACGAAAGTAAGTAGAAAAAGAGAATTTGTGTTATGCTGTTTAATTTAGTGATAAGTGATGTTCATACCATTCAATTAGCATATTTTATATTAGCGAAAATTTCTGGATACACAATATTTTTTGCATGGCTTGGATCTTCAGTTTCTTCATCTGTTACCAGTATGTGTAGTCCATTTTTGCTTGTAACTCTTGATAGAGCGATATATAATTATCCATGACAAAAAACTTGCTTGGATAAATATAAACTAACATGATTTAATGTTTGGCCTTGGCTTTTATTTATAGTCATTGCAAACCAAATAGATATGGAAAACTATCTCCTTTGGAGATTGAATGGCCACCTTGATTCATTAGGCGATAAAATTAGCCGAGGAATGAATACTTTTTGGCCAATGTTCTCTCCGATGATGAATTTAGCTTGTACAAACTATTTTCCAAGTTGAGTTACAATAAGTCTTGTACCATTGCATAAGCCAGCACTTTGATTTACATTGTGAAGCAACATGATAGGAACACCATTTTTTAGTCGAAGAGCATGATTTGGTATGCCAGTAAATTTCAAAGAATTAAGAAACTCAATTGGATAAAGGGCATCATCATCACCAGAGTTTGTTGAGTTTCGGCAAATTGAATCTAAGTTGAAGTATGTTTTTTCTTCTGTTAAAATTAGGTCCAGTATATGGTCATTTATTTTATGAACTATTTCATTTTTCGGTGTAAGAATGGCTCTTTCTTGCAAGAAATGCTTATCTATTATTTTAGTGGCCACATCTTGATAAGTGACTTCAACTATTTTTTGTATTGCATTACAATTATGATCTATCATAAGCTCATATAGAATCTTAATCCATTGCTCACCAGTGTCAAATGCTTCTTTACCATCTCCAACATTGAGGATCCATTATGCAAACTCGATACTTGAACTTGTGCAGGCACCATTTTTTAAATGCATATTTTTGTGCAGTCGATATATCTCAAAATGTTGCCACAGGTATGATGATTTAATAGATGCATCTACTATATCTTCTCTCCTGCCTTTAGGGACAACTGATAATATTTGGCAAAAATCTCCTCCAAGTATCATTGTCATTCCACCAAATGATTTGTTAAGACTATCTAGAAAAGTAGATAGTAATATATCTTTGAATGTACGGTCTAGTGTCTCAAAGCAATATTTATGTGCCATTGGTGCTTCATCTCATATAATGAGACTTATTTTGCTCAATAATTCTGCCAATTGTATTTCTTGCTTTATCTCACATGTTGTATCTTCTATTAAGTTCAACGAGATATGAAATCTTGAATGGATAGTTCTACTTTTAGGAAGCAGTAATGATGCAATTCCAGAAGATGCTACAGCAAGAGCAATATAGCCCTCTGACCTTTGTTTTGCCAAAATTATTTTTCATAGATAAGTCTTTCCTATTCCTCCATGGCCATAAATGAAGAAAAGCTTGCCTTCTTTCGCCATTGCTGATATGACAACTATTATTTTAAGCTGGTTTGTGTTTAAGTGACTATAAAGCTTTTTGAATTCTATCTGAAGCTTTTTTCTATTGTAATTTGTCTCCTCAGTAAAAAGTCTATTGTTTAATTCTCGTAATAACGATGCATTTGGTAATAGAATACCCCCATAATCTCTTAACGATTTATCTGATCTTTGCAGTATTCGTTCAATCTCAAATAATGCATAGCTCTGTATCTATTCTTCAGTTAGATGAAGCGGTGGCTGATCTAATTTTCTTCTTCGTATATATAACACATCTTCTGATAATATTTTTTAATTAAAAGTTCAAAGTTCTTTGGGATTAGTAACTTCATAGTAAAGCAGTAGCGTTGTAAAAGTTATCGCAGTTGATGACTAGATCCCCAAAGAGACGTCTCTTATAAACAATCATGCCATTCTTTATCATCATCAAGCAATCCAAGAGCGTAGCAAGCTGTCTTGAATGTTGGGTAGAGGATTTCGTTTATTGTTCAAATGTTTTCAAAGGATGTGGAACCCCTAACAATATTCAGTAACATTCTTAAATAATAACGTTCGCCACTTGCAGGATGGGCGTAGAATATTTTGCCCATACTTCTGTCAGACTTTCTTTTCTTCCACTCTAGAATATCTTTGTGCCATACCCATTTTGTGGAGAACTCAACATAAGTTAGTTCTCTAGCTTCTTCATGTTGCTCGTTTGCCTTCATCTATTTCGTGAACATTATTTTATCAACTCCTGATTTTCTTAGCACATTTTCTAAATTTACAGTATCAGGAAATACTATTGTTTGTTCATTTGGAAGATGAAAATTAAGTCTCTCAACTGAAGAATCTCTATAATTGATGGCAAATTCAAAAATTCTCCAACATGCCTCTGATGCTGAAATGTATCTATAGTCCAGATAAGCTTTAATCTCATCAACCTCTATGATTCTACTTGCAGATACATGACACTATTGGCATTTATTTTTTCAATAATTGCACCGACTCTATCATGGCCTTTATTTATGTACTTAAATAAGTATTTAATTGACCATGAACGATTATAAAATTCAACATTTATGTGTGCCTGATACTTTATTAAGAGCTTTCTATTGTAAGGCACCCCATAAGCATTGTCCAGTTTAACTCTATTTTTTGTCACGGTGTTGCCATTGTTTCTCCTTCTGTATATTGGAAAGCCTTCTTCATCCAATATAGTTTGGTTGTTATATTTTTTTAGAAAATATTTGATGCAACGGTTGTCAACCATACATGGAGAAGACAATCTACTTTTACCACAGGATGTATGCTCATCAACCATACAATGGTTGCAATGGTTGTCAACCATGCATCATGTATGTTTGAACAACAAAATAACCTTCAAGATCTTCAATTTTATTCGATATTTCTGTACTGATTATTTTATCAATATGCGAAGGATCTGCATGCTTGTCATCAGGATGCAGAAAAACCAACATGTGTGCATGAGGGAGATCATATTTTTGAAACTCGATTGTGTAGATAACTGTATGTTTGTAACAACAAACAATCAACATTATGGCTCAAATAACCATGCAACTAACAATAATATATGTGCTATGAGAAATAGAATTTTTTTTCTTAAGTATGAAAGAAACTTACTTGCAATAGTATGGCCAAAGTATTTTTTCTTTCTTATGTCAGATAGTAGTTTCAAAAGTTTGAGGTGAAACACGCGATTCACTGCATCAGCTCTATCTTTTGATTTTCGGTATGAATCAATCTCATCCATAATTTTTTGTATTTCTGGTCATTTTGGATTGCAAGTAAAAGTAATAAAAATATCTGGATAGTCAGTCCATCTATAAATTGCCATTGCATTTTGATAGTTCTATATCTTATATCATAAACTCCCAATATGAGATAATGGAAGGATAATTATTTTTCTAATAGAATGTGCCATTGTGTCTCCATGTGAAACAACATCTTGCACTCCTTTGAATAAATCAAATCGTAGTGTTGCTTGGTTTTCTCTTATCCAACAAAATGTTTGTTCTTCAATTGCAGTGTAAGCATCAACTATGAATTATTGGAAAAGACGGCCAACCCTTAACAATAGGTCTGATTCATCGGTACGCTATTGCAGTCGGTAAGCATAGTATTGTCTCATGACCAGCATTTTTCTTTTATGGATTTTGTTGTCGGGATGAATCCTGTGTTTGATGCTCATTCTATATCCATCCTCACCATAAGAAAATAGTGAGGGGTATTGCATTGCCATGAAAGTTGGATGTAATTTAGTAATTCTTTGAAGCCCCCTTGTCTTGTGCTCGATTATTATATCTCTTCTCCTATTTTTCTTATCAAAATTACCAACTATCAATGCAGCTACTTCAGAGCAAGTTGGTAAGTTATACTGACGATCATTAGTCTTGCGATCGGTTATGAGTCGTAATCGTAGCTTTGTGTCATTTTTTCCAGCAAAATCATCTTTTGCCATTCTAAATGACTGTACCAAAATATTATTAGCGTTTAACATATCCATTAATTGCTGCACTATGGTTGGATCCAAATATGAGCCCTGTGTTTGTTTCTCAACAACCGATATCTTATTTTTAACTTCATGCACGGTATCATATATATATAGCCATGTAAACTATGGATTTTCTCCTTCAAATGGTAATAACGATCCAATTTTGTGATAATTCTGATCGTTGATTCGGAATACATATGGCCCACTACCATCGTTAATTCTCCGATCAACACGACCGCCCATTGATGTAAAGGAAAACAACAAATTATAGGATCTAATATTATCTCGAAACACTTTTGATTGACTCCCCCCTCTATAATCCATCAAAGTCTTTAACAGTGGAGGTAGTTCTTTAAGCAAAAGTAGTTGCACTTTTCCTGCTTGGCAATATATACTAAATTTTGGACTCTTATTGGTGCATGATCTATTTTGCCTCTCTTTATACCAGACTTTGGCTCCACAATACTCACATATGCATGTTGATCCTCCAAAGTCACATATTTCTATTATACAACCTATGGGTCAATAAAGTTTATAGAAACAACCTATTAGATTTTATGTAGTTTAAACAAAAAGGTATATTACATACGTTATAAACACTACTACAAAAATCATCTATGACAGCGCATACTATGGTAGTAATTTTCGAAACCGCTGTCATAGCTCCTACGGCAATGATTTTCATTAACCGCTGCTATAGGTCAAATCTATGACAGCGATTTTTATAACCGTTGCTATAGATCCGATATATAGTAGCGATTACAGAAAATCACTACCGTAGGTCGGATCTATAGCAGTGGTTACAAAAAATCACTGCTATAAATCGACCTATAGCAGCAGTTCATTATAACCGCTGTCATAAGTCGGACCTATAGTAGCGGTTAGTAGGAACCGCTGCTATAATCTGATTTATGATAGTGGTTAATTGTAACCACTATCATATATATATATATATATTTAAATATTATATAATTATAGAATTTAATGTCCATCTTCACTGTTCATTATTTAAATAATTATCATTAGAGTGTCATCGCAAAAGATCACCTCAATCTGATGGTCCTAGCTTCGTCGATCAAAAAAATTTGATTTTGATGATCATGAACGATGATGTGATGATCTGATAGATGGAGATCTTCGATAGATTTAAAAATTTATACTGATAATCTCGGTGATGTTTGTAGCATACTATCAAAGTTTCACTTCAATCAGAAATCGTTATCTTGATCAATTTAGTATAGGTTAGTTTCGATCGTTAAATGATAAATGAATGATAAAAGGATCAAACGGTGTCCGATTATGAGATAATTTTTTTTTATAAATGATATTAACTACTACTTTAATTATTTTTTATGATGGTCATTATAAAACTCAATTCGTAAGATGAAGAACGATCTAAAACTATACATCTCCTGATAATTATTCTAAAACTTCACTGGTTGTTGTGCTCGTGCTTTTGCTATATCTGCTTAACATGAATAATTTATATGAAAATAATTTGAATTTTACTATCATCATCATATAAAATATTTAAAATTATAATAAAAATTATTTAATTAATAAATTATCTCATAATCGAATATCGTTTAATCTTTTGATCGCTTGTTTTTAATTTAACGATCGAAATCATTCCGTACTAAATTGATCATGATAACGATATTTGATTGAAGTAAAACTTTGATAGTATGTTACAAACATCATTAGAATAATCATTGCAGATTTTTGGATCTATCAGAGATCTTCATCTATCAGATCATCGCATCGTTATTTATGATCGTCGAAATCAAATTTTTCTGATTGATGAAGCTAGGAACATCGGATCGAGGCGATCTTTTGCGATGACACTCTAATGATAATTATTTAGATAATAAATGATGAAGATGGACATTAAATTTTAAAATTATATAATATTTAGAAAAAAAATAAGAAAAAATTTATTTCCAACCTATGGTAGTAGTTATCAAAAATCGCTGCTATAGATCTATGACAATAGTTCTATAATCGCTGTCATAGATCTATGGTAGTAGTTTTGGATAATCGCTATCGTAGATCTATGACAGCGATTCGATAATCACTGCCATAGATCTATGGCAGTAGTTAGATAACTACTACTGTAGGTTAGGTTAAAAATTTTTAAATTTTTTATTTTCTTTCGTGTGTGCTCGATCTCTCTCTCTCCCTCCTCCTCTTCATCGCCTATGAGGCTCCTTCCCCCCGACCGACATCGCCCCTCCTTCCTCGGTCGGCGTCGCCCCTCCTTCCCCCTCCCCCTCCGACCCCCCATCCCGATCGCCCCTCCCCGCCACCCCCCACTCGACCCCCCCACCTCTCCATCCAATCCTTCCTCGACCTCCAGCGAAACCTCCCTCTGGCAAACCCCCATCCAACCTCCCTCGACCTCCGTGAAATCCCCCCTCTGGCGAAACCCTCTCCACCCTCGCTCGCCCCCTACGAACCCCCCCCGCCACCCATCCGACCCTCCCTCGGTCTCCAGCGAACCCCTCATCCAGCAAACCTCCAGCCGACCCTCTCTCGACCTCATGTGAAACCCTCCCTCCGGCGAACCCCCATTCATCCTCAATCCTCCATCGGCCCCCCGTGAACACCCTCATTGGGAGGGAGGGGGTCCGACCTTGTCAGCGAGGGAGATCGAGAGAGGAAGAGTGGGAGATCGAGAGAGCGAGAGTGGGAGGGAGGGGGTCTGGCCTTATCCCTCTAGCTCCATCATTGGAATGTTGCACCAGAGGTGAATTATCTGCTATCTACTTTCCAAAATTTTTATTTATATCAATGCAGCCTAATAAATTTATAGAAATAAATTGATAACCGACATCTAACAATGCCTTCTTATTCACTGCGATAGTCAGCATCTTGGTTCATTTTCAAATTATTATCAATATTTATTTCTTGGAAACTATCTTTTTCTATATAAAATGAGGTAGGCATGTTTACATATCATTGGCATATTAAGCTGCTTAAAATCATCATTTATGTCTTAATTCTTAATTGGCTGACCTACCAAAGTTTGAATACCAAATTTGACTTTGTCTCGATTTATTTCTGTTTGCATTTGAGTCTACTTTTGAAATTTATTTATTTTTTCCTTTTTGTGCCTATTTTATCGGACACATTTAACATAACTTTTAGGAACTCTCATTAGATTTATGATATTTCAAGTTGCTGTGACCCAATGAAATCCATCATATGTTTTAATTTTAAATTAAGTTTTTATATCGATGCATGTTGTATTATTTCTCATTTTTATTCAGTTCTTGCTAATTCAAATTTTACTTCTTCAAATGCTTTTATGCATTATATTGCAGTGATTGGACATCTTTTAAATTACCCTTTTTAAGATGATGGATCAACTAATTTCTAAGGAATTTATTTGAGGTCTTTCAAACTGTTCTATGAGATGGCATACTGTGCAGTCTTTAGAGATTAGCTGGATTATGGTTCTCATTAATTCTCTTCAAAAAAGCTTAGATGAACAGGCATCTTTTAAATTATAGATAAACAGAGAATTTTCTTTAGAACTGTTAATTGATTATATCTCTTTGTGTATTTTCAGAAAATGAGGATAGGAGTTTGTTGTACAATTTAATTTTTTTGGTCAATATTCAAGTTGCTTTTTGTCATCTTTTCTTGTTCTCGTTACCATTTCAATATTCTACTATGCTGGTAGAATAAAAGAAGTGAATGTATTTTATTATATTTATTTTTATTCTTTATGTGTGATGTTCTTACAAGTCTTTTATTCTTGATGAATAGGCTACAATTGGCATTGATTTTCTATCTAAGACTATGTACCTTAAAGATCGAACTGTCAAACTGCAACTTTGGTATGGCCATGGCTTCATTGCATGTTATGCCTATCTAATAAAATGCTGCTACCTTTATCCAAAAAGAAAAAAAAAAGCACAATGTCATTACTCTAGTCATGCATACAGTTCTACTGTTTGCTACATAGGCAAACTTTTTACTATTTATGTTCGTGTTAGTTTATTAGGGGCTTCATTCACTATAGTAATAATGGTTAGGACTGTCACGGGCTTCGAGGATATGTTAGCCCGTATTCCAACTTCGGCTCCGACTCCAGCTCCGGCTCTGATTTTCAGTGACGACGACGATGATGTAGATTTAGAAGACTTTTGGTGTATTTTATTTTTTTTGAAAAGTATTGTAATAAATTTTATTCGATAATAAAATTTTAGTATTTTAGAATAATTTTCATATTTATTATATTTTTTTATGTTATATATCTATATTTTTAGGTAAAATATATAAAAAAAATAAAAATTTTATTTTTTTTAATTATTTAAGATCTACGACAGTGATTTTATAACCGTTATCATATCTATGCCAACCGCTGCCATAGATTCTTGGTGCAAATGGTGCCAACCGCTGCATTAGACCTATGACAACGGTTAAGAAATCGCTGCGATAGATTATCTATGGCAGCGGTTATGTAATCGCTGCGATAGATTAACTATGGCAGCGGTTACATAGCCACTGCTATAGGTCAATCTATTGCAGCGATTTATAAACCGCTGCAATAGGTTATCTATGGCAGCGGTTCAAATAACCGCTGCTATAGAGTTACAACGATGGCCGCACTAGCGGCAGTTAGAAAATCGCTCTCATAGCCTATGACAGCAATTTTTTAGACTACGATAACGGTTATGAACCGCTGTCGTAGTCCTTTTTTATAGTAGTGAAACTAACTTATATTTACTATAAGAAAATTACCGACCAAAGTATTTTGTTTTTGAGTCATTCTTTTTTGTATGAGAATTTCTTTGCGACATCACCGAGCAACATGGGTTATTTCATCTTTGCATGGCAGTGCACTGTGAAAATTGTAAACTGAATAGTTGCCTGATTGTCGCAATCTTTTTTGTGAAAGGATAAATTTTCGATGCTATTGAGTAGTGCGAGCTGTGTTCTCTATACCATGTAAAAATTCAGCTGATGATACCATTATGAGATTATCAGTCGATGATATGGTGGGTGAATGCTCAACACGAATATGCTTATTCTTGGATACAGTAGGACGGAGCAAATTGATATCTCGTAATCGTTTTGTACCAGAAGTAGTTGACATTGTTTCACAACTCGATGGGATCAGTGCTTTATCGAAAGATTTGGAACAGTTGCTCTCTATTATAGCGCAATCTTTTGCTACTATAATAATATATAAATAATAAAATAATATTCATTTAAATTTTTAGGATCATTTCATATTCTTAACTACCTATATAAATATACTTTTATTATAAAAATATATAGAAATAGGATTTAATATAGTTGTTTATTCGTTCAAGGCTTTAATTTAATACTTGAAAGATTATTAGGTAGTAGGAATACGGACTTAATTATATAAATTCTAAAAATTAAGGTAACTATTTTTTGTAAGAATTTAATAAAACACTTATAGAATTATTTTTTTAAAAAAATAAAAAGTCTATTCAATACAAATAGTAGAAGCAAATTCTTTATACAACATGGCAATATTAATTATAGCAATAAATAGTTTCAACAAACAAAACAAAATATAATAGTAAATAAAAAATATATATAAATGATTAAGAAAAAATAAGGAGCAATATATGGTGATAATGAAGGAGATCCTTACCTCTACTGACGATAATTTATCCTCCGAATCTCGATATGCATCTTGATCTATAAAGGTATCTATTCGAGATCTCGAATCCAAAAATTATTCAGCCAAAAAATCATAATTATTATAATAAAATAATAAAATATAAATTATTTTATCTAAATCCCTCATGAGTCATCAGGATCTACTCCAAGTGTCCTAGTTTTAAAATAAATAATTAAATAATTTATCTCTTAAAAATAATTAAATAATTTAAAACTTTTTGTGTATGTAGATTGTTGGACAAAATGAAATATTATCCAACCATAAAAAGAATTATTTCTCCTATTGTTCTATATATATATACACTAATTTAAATATTTTATTTTATTTTATTTATTTTTTATTTTTTCTTATTTTTAAGCATTAAATTATATATATACACTAATTTAAATAAATATTTTATTTATTTTTTATTTTTTATTTTTAAGCATTAAATTTAATATATATACTAATTTAAATATTTTATTTTATTTATTTTTTTCTTATTTTTAAGCATCAAATATTTTCTTATTTTTAAAAATTAAATTTAATATATATACACATACACTAATTTAAATATTTTATTTTTTTATTTTTACTTATTTTTAAGCATCATCCAGATTATTGGACATCATGAAATATTATCCAACCATGAAAAAAAAATCATTTCTCCTATTATTCTATATATATGTTATTTTATTTTATTTTATTTTTTTAAGCATTAAATTATATATATACTAATTTAAATATTTTATTTTATTTATTTTTTATTTTTAAGCATTAAATTATATATATACTATTATAAATATTTTATTTTATTTATTTTTTTATTTTTTATTTTTAAGTATTCAATTTAATATATATATATATATACTAATTTAAATATTTTATTTTATTTATTTTTTATTTTTATTTATTTTTTTATTTTTAAGCATTAAATTTAATATATATATATATATATATATATATATATATATATATATATATATATATTAAATTTAATGCTTTATATTAAATTTAATGTTTAAGAATAAGAAAAAATAAAAAATAAAAAAATAAAATTATATAAAATATTTAAATTAGTGTATATATATATATATATATATAACAACATCCCTTACCTCCATCACCAGCGTCCCTCGTGCCCCCCTCCCCCTCCGTCGGCACTTCCCTCCCCTCTGCTCCTGCACCATCTTTCGGGTACCGGTGGCCATCGGCAACCGCGCCTCCTTCCTCGGTCGGCTCTCCGCCATACCTATGTATATATATATATATATATATATATATATAAGGACTGTTGAGGCACCAAGTTTCCACTTCTGCAGTGATTTTTCACTCTAATGAATGATGACCTTTTGAATTCGTTGTAGGATGCTTTGAAGCAGAATGTTTCAATTCAAGGTTGAGATGCCACATGAAGCTGGCTAAGCAAAGCTTGGGGACTATAATTTTCACTCTAATGAATGATGACCTTTTGAATTCATTGTAGGATGCTTTGAAGCACAATGTTTCCATTCAAGGTTGAGATGCCACATGAAGCTGGCTAAGCAAGCTTGGGGACTATAATTTTCTTCGTCTTTCATCTGGTTTCACCTAAAGGCAGCATTTCTTTACCAGCTGAGGTTCCTGCTCAAGCTTGCAGTCAGATCCTCTATAGCAGGTTGTCGAACCCATTCCTTCCGTGCGTTGATGGAGGTTGCCTCTCTGAAGATTTTGCCATCTTACAAAGCTGAGATATTTCTCCAAGGCCACTGAGAGGTGCCATACTAGTCTTTTTATGCATCCCTTTGCTATGCTTTTGCACATGCTGGCTGTTATTTCACAAGTTGTTGAGATGCCACATCAAGAGCACCGAACCTTCATCTATTTATTAAATATTTCCGAACCTTCATGCATTGGCACAGATCCAAACCGAACTGACTCCTTCGACATATTTCTTCGCCTTGTTTTTACTGATTTTCATATATCATTCTTGAAGATCCTCCTGTTTATATTCCTTTTTGGCATCATAACAAAGACCTCTCCTCTGCATTGGCTCCAAGGGAATCAATCCTCCACCTTGCACCAAGAATTAAAATGAACATGCAGCCTTCCTCCAAATGCGTGCAAATCTGTGCTAACGTGCTTATGGAGTACATGAAACCAGAGTTTCTCTGCCTACTGCCATTTCACTTAAGCAGTTTGCAGTCCAGCTGCACCCAAGAAACTTTTTCAATTCTCATTTCTTCATCAATTTCTTTATCTCGATATATGGCATCTGCTTCCCTCCCAGCAACAATTATGTTCCATTATAGCACATAGCCTCCTGCACTTTCTGGCTCGAGCTTAGATGAATGGAAAATCACCATCCTAGCAAGCTCAATCTTGCCAGGACTTGGGGAAGCCTCTAATAATGCTCCCCACACAAAAGAATCTGTCTCCATGGGCATGCCTTGATGAGATCATAAGCCTCCACAAGCTTCCCATCTCTGCCAAGCAAATCCACCATGCAAGTTAATGCTCCGATCCGGCACCATCCCAAGTGCATCAAATTGAATAAACTCTTCCCTAGTTCGACAATCCAGCATGACAACAGGATGTAAAGACTACAGTAAAATGGGCAGGTTTTACACGCTCATTTTGCATCTGATGGAGAACCCTGATTGCACTGTCACATTACCCATGGTTTGAGTGTCTAAAAATCATAGAATTCCATTACACAATGCTACTCTCTCACATCTCATGAAAAGTACTGACTGCTTCGAATGTAAGCCCACACCTGGCATACATGTCAACGTGCACTACCTATGAATAAATCTTGGTCCACTCCCGTTACCACAGCATGACCATGAATCTCTTTTCCATGTCTCAAGTCCACAACATTGGCACACGCTGGCATAAGACTGCTAATTGTGACTGAACTTGGCCTCATTCCTGCAACCGCTACCATTTGCCTGAACATCCCGAAGGCCTTGTCGTACTTGAAATTGCGCACAAAACCAGATTTAATTGTAGTCCAGGAAACAACATCAGGCTCAACTCCATCAAACCTGCATTGATCCGAACAGATCATGGCCATCTCATCATTGCCCGTTCGAGAGAATCCAGAATTAGTGCATTGCATGTCACTAAATCTGGTTTTACTCCTAAAGATCTTATCTTTAGAACAAGACCATGGCACTTTCTGCTAGGCTTCCATGGGGATAGCCCGAGATCCTTGTCAACCATTCTGTCAAACACCCTCCGAGCACCGTGCAAGTTCACCGCGTTTGGAGCACATATCGATCGAAGCATCAGAATCGAGCAGCAAGCGAGTGACCAAATTGTGTACCACTCTTCGAGACCTAGATCAGAGAAGTTGGCATAGGCTCGGATAACACTAGGAAGGACCGAGGACGTAACGGTCGGGTCTGAGGCCTTCCTTGAGAAGTCCGGGGAAGCCATGGAAGGGCTCTTTTTGTGGAGACCTTGGCGGGGAAATGGCTGATCTCGGTGATCCAACGGCCGAGATATTCTTTACACATCCCCGTATAATATCCCGTGCTGGACGGCAGAAAAATAATTCCCGCATAAAAAGTTCATATGCACACTTTCGTTAGAGATCCTGTCTGGAATAGGGCTCGGGCTGGCTCAGGCTCAATCGGACCGGCCTAGTTTTGGATCGAACTTCGGATTAGGCCCAAAATAGTTTAGATCGGATTTGAATTTAAATATAGAATCCGTTTATCTGTTGATTCGGTCTGAGTCCGAATCTAAATTTTAGGCTGATCAAAAATCCGAATTATTTGCCCGATCAAAAACCCGATTTACCCATTGGCCCATTATAATTTATGGGTCTTCACTCTTCAGTCTTCTCCCATGGCCATGGACCGGTCTGTTACCATGTTTCGTTAAAGTTAAAACCCTATTCGGCTCTTCCCAATTCCCCTCTTCGCTCTTCCAGCTTCCTTTCGGTCTTCTCTTCCTTCGTCGCCGACACCGTCATACCGATCCTCTCGAGCTCTCTCCATGGCCGCCTCCACCGTTTCTTGCTGAATGGAAACTTACAACCTGTTTAGATTGGGAGTACCCGAGGGTTCATAGGCGGCCGGAAAAAGGCTCCTTCGGACCATTCGAAAACTGGGAGCAAGAAACCCTACTGAAATCTCGAAGCACTGGGATTGTTGATCTCCTCTTCTGCCCTTGGTAAGCTCCACAAGAACTGCCCTCAAGGCTGTGGAGTTCTTGACGAATGACGGCCATGTCGTGTACTAAAAGAGGAACCACGGTCGGATCTTGTCTGGGAGTCGAGCCATGGCTTTCCATGCCCTCGATTGGATACCGCCGCCGTCGCCGGTCGATGAAAGTGCCATCACTTTCTTCTCCCCGTCGGAATCCTCTGCCCCTCTAGCCAAAAACTGTATGCTCTGTTCTTCAAAGCGGTGAAGAAATTATTGGGATCGAGCCATGTTTTCCTTCTAAAGACCGGCTCCAGACCTATCCACCCACATGCGCTTACTTACAATAGGCTGATGGGGGCCTTTAGCCAGGTCGGCGAGGTGGATGAAGTCCTCCGCCTCTTGCGCGAGATGAAAGAATCTAAGTGCAATCCGAACGTTCTCTGTTACAACATCGTCATCAACGCCCTGGTTATGGCGGGGCATCTGGAAGAAGCCGAAGCAGTATTTGAGATGATCTTGTCGAGGGTAAGGCCCAATGTTTCCTCCTATAACATTCTCATAAAATGCATTCTTGGAATGCGAGATGATTCGATCTAGCCTACGAGGTTCTTCTGAGGATGAAGGGTTGTGGGTACAGTCCTGACACCACCACATACTCGACATTGATTGCGGGTCTTTGTAGGGAAAGGAGAATTAGAGAGGCCTTGGGTGTTTTAGATTGGATGCTGGAGGAGAAGTGCTTGCCTACCGTCCACACTTATATGCCCATTGTGCAAGGTTATTGTCGTGAAGGAAGAATTGAAGAGGCTAAAAGTTTGATGGTCACCATGGAGAGTGTCGGCTACCCTCCGGATTGTGTGACCTACAATATATTGATCGATTCACTTTGCAAAGTGGGGAGCTTTGACGAGGTCGAGAACGTTCTACGAGAAAGTGAGTTGAAGGGTTGGAAGCCTAATGCGATCATCTATAACGCGTATATCAATGGTCTTTGTAAGAGCTACAAGGCTAAAGAAGCATTTGAGAAATTGGAAGTTATGCTGCAGAATGGATTGTTTCCCACTGTAGTCACTTTGAACATCCTTCTTGATTGTCTTTGTCATGATTCAAAAGTTTCGGAGGCCAAATGCTTATTAGAGAGGAGCTTGAACTGGGATGGGATGTTGGTGTTGTTGGTTTCAACACTGTGATGAGTAGGCTGTATGAGATTGGGAGATGGTTAGCTGTTCCTAAGCTCTTAAGTAATAATTGTGATACTTTATTTCTTGTTAGTACCGCATTGAGTTCTAAGTGACTCATGGTCATCTAGAGCTCAACCAAAGTGAACAGTGCTTGTACAGATGGATTGCTCTTGTCACTATTGCTGAGGCTAAAGTCTTGCCTTCTGACTGAACTTGAATTACGTCAGTCAGCTGAATAAAGCATGTCAACAAATTCATGTAACTTAGAAAATGATAGATACTCCATGATGCTTCTGTGGAGCAGGCATAATCTACACTCTACTTTGCATCCACTTCATGAGATGATTTTCTTTCTCAAAATCTTTGCAAAACTGCTGTACATTGTTTTTGAGTTAATCTGGTCTTCTTTGTAGCATATTTCATATGTCGGTGATGCCTTGGACATGATTAAGCTAGCCTCAAGCTTATGTGCTCTTGGTGGTTTATGCTTATCTTGTGGAGTGACATAAAATTTCTGCTGTGTTAAAATGCTTTACCTTTGCCACTATTATCACATAAATCAGCCTGGGCAAGTGAGAATTGCATGGTTGCTGCTTGTCTATCTACCTGAGTATCGTTGGCACAATTGCATCTTATTTCTATGGATCATTTAATTGTTGATGAGTACTTCCCATAAAAGATTAATGGCACATCTCATCCTTTTGATTTGCATCTAGTTTTATAGATCATATTTTACAATTGCTTCTCATGTATCTTGTCTTTGGCACTCTCTCAACTGACTCTTTTATGGCCTTCTCTCTACCATCTTCTGGAAATGAATCTGTGGCCTCTACTTCGTGTAAGCATTCTAGTTTTTTTTTCCTTTCTTTCCCAGTCAATTGACGGCCGTATGTGCGAACATGCAATACATAAATTTCCTTTATTTCCCCAGTCAATTATTGGGAAACATGGACACAGAAGACCAGCATTCCTAGAAAAACTGATTACAAATTAGATGGAACTTGAAAGGCACATGTGACTATTATTATTGTCCAGATGCAAACACGGATATTAATCCCATTCCTTTACCTTGCAGGAGGGCAGAAGGTAATGAGATATCGTGATGCCCTGCATGTTCTCAAGCTCGTGGCGTCATCATAGGCAAAGCTGTATGCATGAGGGCACACGGACTTGAAGATGTGGGAGAAAAGTGTTGGCTTGCAGCTCTTTGGGGAACTGTAATCCCCGGTGCAGCAATACTTGTCCGTCTTCAGAGCCAGGCATGCACTCTTACACCCAACTACCTTCCCTTGCCGTCTCTCCTCAAACTTGGAAGGGCAGCAGACGTTCAGGTCCACCTCGCATCCTGCCACACCGCACCCCATTCCTCCCCCGATTGGTTTTATCGTAACTGGAAGATTGAAGCCATCCACCAAGCTCACATCATAGTAGTGAATTGGTGATCTGGTGGTGCCAAAGGTCATCTCAACGATGGTGGCTGGTGGTGCTCCACTCATGCCCTGGCAATGGAGTCGCCCGCTGCAATCCCCCGTGTCGCAGGAGCCCCTGCCCTGTTTGTCAAAGCAGCAGCCTTTTCTGGCCCATATCCTCCCGGACCAGCCAGGAGGCACATCGAAGAATGTCTCCTCGAACGCATCAAGATGGAAGCCTCCATCTTCTGGGGTCGGGTGCCCTGCATTGCCGAGTGTTGCAGGCCACACGCTGTGGTTGCAATTGTTAACCAGTATGAGTTGGATCTCACCTGCAAGAAAGGAGAGGTGCAGAAGGAAGAATTCAGATTCCCTTGTCAGGAAATTAAGAATACTAGGATCGTTTGGTTTACATTTGATCTTACGTGATAGCGTGATAGACAAGCAGAGATAGAGGAAGAAAAAATTTAGTTTGTGAGTTGGCATCCTCCCCGGTCTATTGGGTTCTTGATGTTGGCTTAGTGATGTCGGTTGGCTATATGTGATGTTTGGAAGAGCAAAGAGACGGGGGAGTGGGGGTAGTGGCTTCCTAGAATTTCGTTGCCATGAAGCGCGCCGCAACCACTCGTAACGGCTTTCGAAGGGGGCTGACTGCTGAGAAGTGCTTGGACGCTGCGTGCTCTTGGGATGTAGCTTCATTTTATCTATCTATCTATTTATCTCTGTGTCTATAGTCTTCTTTTGCCCTTCCTAATTCCTTCTTCTAGAGATGTCCTTGGTACTTTGGAGTTAACTATCGCAGGTGGGGAACCCATGATCATAATCCTTGGCCCTTGCTTTATCTAGATCTGGACTATCTTTTCCTTTAAACATGTGATTGCCAACGTCACCGCGAAAATAAAAGGTCAGGCAATTAATGTTCGGAGGCATCTTGTTTTGGATGTAAACCAAAGCTGTTTGCTATGCCAATGGCAACAGGCATGAATCTTCCACACCGAACTGGGACGTAGCAAATCAGCGGACCTATACACCATGGAAAGTACGCTTCATTCGTTCACATTACTAAAGATAATATTCGAATAGTTCTACAATCATTTTCTCCCCATATTTTGCACACAATAATGAAGTCATGATCATTATGGATGTAATTTGCATTTCTTTTCGGTTGGGGGTGGTAGAATGGTATGACCAACGTTGAGTTTAATCCTTTGACCGACTGTTTGGACTAGAAATCATACTGCATTGGCCTGGATCTTTGACGACAGAGTACCAGGTACAGAATCCATCTAAATGTCAAATTTGAAAAATACAATTCAAACCCTATATTTCTCCCAAAAGCGGGATTTTAGCAAAGGGGCATTTGATGGCAAAGAATGAGGTCTTAGCTTGTCCGGTGTCTGTTGAGGAGATTCGGAGGGCTCTTTGATCGCTTGGGCAGGACAAAGCCCTTGAGCCTGATGGATTTCTACCATTCTTCTTAAGACAGTACTAACCCATCGTCGGTGGAAAGTTGCTGAGATTGTGCAGATGGTGTTCAACTCCAGAGACGTCTCGGAGGATTGGAAGAAAATGCTGATTACTCTCATTTTAAAGAAATCTGATGTATCCACTTCGAGTTATTTCAGGCTGATCAGCTTGTGCATTCTACAAAGTGTGTGCAAATATCTTGATCAGCCATCTGAAGCCGATGATTCTTCATCTAATTAGTTCGGAACATGATACTTTCATTAGAGGCTGTTGCATCACCGACAACATCTTGTTCGCTTAGGAGTTCATGCATGATTTACAGCATGCATCTACCTGTCGGAGCTTGATGGCGATCATGCTTGACATGGAGCGAGCTCTTATGGCAGACACTCCTTGACCTTGATTTCTATAGCAGATGGATCTCTTAGATTATGGACTGTCTGGAGATCCCTAGCTTCGCCATCCTGATCAATAGTGCCCCAACAGACTTCTTTCAATCCACTGGTGGCCTACGCTAAGGGTGCCCTATATTCCCATACTTGTTTATTCTATGTACTGATGCTCTCTTTTGGTCTCTCCGAGGGATGGTTCAGTGGATGGAGCTTGAGCCCTACTGGCCTATCCCTAGGAGATTGCCTCCATCACACCTTTTTGCGGATGACTGCTTGCTCATCAGTCGGGCCTCACCATAAAATGCGAGATGCTTTGCGACCATTGTGGAGGCCTACTGCAGGATATTTGGCCAACTGATGAACCTTCAAAAATCTACCATCACCTTCAGTCCGAGCACTCAAGCCCAGATGAAGCAGACGATTCATGAGAGATTGGGGATCCTATGAGCAGGTGGGGCCACTCACCTATTGTTGAAAATCGAACAAGATTAAAGTATGCATTTTCAAATTTTTTTCGAATTAAATAGCAACGAAAGCAAAAATTAATCAAATATTAATATACTGTATGCAATGATCAGTTTATTAAACTCTACTCAGGATCTAGACATACTAATATGTTATAAAAATTTTAAATACGATCGATCAGCAGATCATATTCGCTGATCGACTGATGTTCAGAATATAATACCTTTGTATGGATAGATGATCTCTGTGATCCAAATTCATAGAGGAAGCCCACAATGTCGCACTGCAGCTGCACACTTGTTTGGCCTCTACGGATGATCCACATGGAGCTCCTGATCTCGACCAGCTCCATCGAAATGCTAGCTCCTCATCAAGATCTTCAATGGCTGATCTCGATTGATCCAATGGATCACCTCCATTCTGACCTCCCAAATTTTTTAGAAAATCAGAGTATAATCTTTGGAGGATGATGAAGTGGTTGGTGAAGTTTGGTGGTGATCAGGCATTCACAACGCTCAATCTCTCCATCCAAATCTAGAGACCTAATCCTAGGATTTCACACACCCAAAAATCCTGATGCCTCGAAAATGCTTCACGCCCACTCTTAGATGAATTTTTTCATGAAATAAATTTTCACGGATAGAGGGACTCTCCCTCTATTGAACAACCAATCTCAAAACCTTTTTAGATGGGCAACAAGAAGAATACAAATTCAGAAGTGTGGCATGTGGGAAGAAAAAAATGGCACAGGAGACTTCCTTTTTTTTCTCTAGAAAATTCTCATGCCTAGATAAGAGCACCCCTCCCTTGGATTTCTCTCTCTAAGAAATCTCTCACGTAGCCTCACTCCTCACTTTGCATGCACAAAAAATTCAGACTTAAATGGGCAACATTCACATGTGAATTCAGCGTGGAGAGGTAAGATAGGATTGGTTGAACTTGTTTCAACCAATGAATCAAATTTAAATTAAACTCCCTCTTATCCTTTTCCAACACACAAACCAGGTATATGACATGTAGAAGGACTCTCCTACTACATGCCCACGCCTATGAAATCTGGAAAAAAAAATGCGTCAAAACAAAGGAAGGCATGGTGAAGAGATAATGACAAGGAGTTAGAGAAACAACCAATAGTTTTGAATTCAAAATTCAAAACCAACTTTAACTTGATCCAACTCTTGGACCAGGTCAAAGGCAGAAGAGAAGAAGGGAGGCGTACAATATTATTTAGGCATGAAAAACTCTCATGCAAATTCTAAATTTACGTGAAGAGTGGCATGGGTCAAAGTAGGGTGGCGTAGGGAGAAGACTTTTAAAATTCAAATTTTATTTGACTTGGTCTAAATTGATTTCAACCAAACCAATTATCTAGACCCAATTAGATTAAATTAAATCCAACCAAATTAGGCTTAACCCAATCTAATAAAAATCTAATCAAATTAGAAATTAATTATGTCTAGATCCTGATCAAATCAGGATCGAATCTTTCATAGCGATTAGGTCAACTCATGACCTAATCAAGTCAAACCCAATTAAATCAAATTCAATCAGATTTGATTGAATCCTCATCACTTAATCAAATTGAGTTAATTAGCAATCTAATTGCTAATAAATCCTTCAATAATATCAGAGTTTCAATCAGATGAGAGTCTGAACAACAAAGTCCCATCTATATAAAATTCTTGAAGAGTCCCAAATCAGTGGGACTCTTAAATCCAGTATCCCAAATGAATGAAACTTACAATCGTAGAGTCTCAGACCAGCAGGACTCTTGATCAA
Organism: Cocos nucifera; assembly: GCA_006176705.1. Taxonomy (NCBI): domain Eukaryota; kingdom Viridiplantae; phylum Streptophyta; class Magnoliopsida; order Arecales; family Arecaceae; genus Cocos; species Cocos nucifera. Next base: position 163,744 of record QRFJ01002987.1, on the reverse strand, counting down.
AGAGTTTCAAACAAGTAAAACTCATATTCCTAATCTAGTGGGACCCATAAAAGTAGAGTCCCAGTCCAGTGGGACTCCTAATCATAAAGTTTCGGTCCAGTGAGACTCTTGACTATGGAGTTTTAGATCATTGAAACTCTTGATTGGCCATTAGATCAGATAGAAATTCATATTGTATGTGATCCCATAGGTTCAAACTCTAAGCTGCTAGCATAAAAACTAATTTTTTATACCAATCGATGTAACCATCTAACAATGATACTCGACGTCCGAATAGGCCGAATAGTCGCAATGCAATATCGACGAGCCTATGGCATATGATTATCATATAATTCATTTTTTTGATCTCAATGCTCAAAAGATGATCTAAGATTTAACTGTTAATCCTAAAAAATCATCTATAATATATTTCAAAATTCAGTATCCATCAAATGGACTATCCCAATCAAGATTTTACTAAATTAAAATACAGTGATGTATCTGCTCCAACACTTGGAGAGATCAATCTCATCTTGACTCACATACTGACTAAACAAGTACTTGACTGCACTCAGTAGCCTTTCATCATTGAATTAAAAATTCAGATAGTCTGGTACTCTAGTACAGTGAGTTGCTTATAAGCCACCATGGTGATCTTAGATCTAAAAAATACTTATACCCATATCCTTCATGAGCAATTCTTGATAGTAGAGAGCTCCGCAGTCGGATCACGTTCAGTAAAATATATTTTTACACTTTACTTGCGTGCCATACTAGTACTTCATACTTCTTGGTTAAGACGACAACCAACATATATGGCACACAATAACCTATACTCGATACGTTGTCGTCCTAGGTAACAACGTATCATTTGGTCACCAACAAGTTTAAGGACTAAATGATAAATTCTCTTTTATCGAGTCTAAATAGTCCTAAAAACTTTATCATAAAAAAGTTCATTACAGGAAGATGCATAAAAATGATGAAATGCTAAAATAATAATTTTATTTATTAAAAATTTAAGTATATTTTTATAATTAGCTTAACCGTCTACAACCTAAATGATTGACTTTATGATACAATTTTCAACACTTATTTGAGGGTTCCCATTATGGGGCAGAGGCCCCGGAGGGTTGAGTATAGGCCAATGGAGTAGAAGATCTGGAAGCATCTTAAGGGATGGCAGGCTAATACCCCTTCCATGATGGGAAGGATTACTCTTATTAGATCGGTGCTAAGTTTCATGCCGGTCTATCTTTAAGCAAACATAGTAGTGCTGTGCTTTACACTTAGGGGTCGGGAGCAATAGTTCCAAAATTTTTTATGGGGCTCTTGTCAGAGGGGCAGCAGTGTTCATCTATTGTCCTGGGATATGATGTGCCAGCCAATGCAAGATTGGAGCCTCAAGGTCCAATCTCTACTGGTTAGGGCCATGATCTCTAGACATACGATCAGGTTCCTCATGCAGCCCGATGGTTTGTGAAGCCATGTGATGAGGCCCCGGTATGACGACTGGAGCTAGGGGCCCCAGAATCGAGTGAACATGGCTGCTCCTTCTTTTGGAGAGAGATTACTGCTCATGCCCCTGCTATTGCGGGCCATATAGATGGTTGATTGGAAATGATACTTCAATCAACGTGAGTCAGGAGGCATGGATATCTAGCTTGCCACTCTTCTGATGGCCGATCTTTATCAGCACCGAGGTGGATGATCACTTGTAGGTCTGCGACTTGATCGTTGATGAGAATAAGTGCTAGAAGAGGCAGATGATCACTTGTCCTTTTGGAGGGCAGCTTACTGAGAGGATCCTTGCCATCCCAATTCTTTTTTATCGAAACCATGATGTTAGAATGTGGGGATGGTCGTGCTGATCTAAGGTGCCAAGTAGAAATCTTGCCGATTTGTATAGACCTATACCACTGAGGAGGATCGATGCGGCATGGATTTGGAGGATTGAGGCTCACCCTAAAGTCAGACTTTTTCTCTGAAAAATCGCATGGGACAGGCTACCGACGTGCACTCTCCTTAGAGATGGAGGTATGGAGATTCCATCTGACTATCCAGTCTGCGGCTTGGAGGAGTCTATAGAGTACGCCCTCCTCTATTGTCCCAAAGTGGATTTGATTTGGAGGATGGCAGGTAGCCAGCGATGGAGAGTGAGTACTAGCCCCTAGCTCCCTCCTTATCTGGAGGCCATTCATCGAAGTGTTGGTGAGGGGCCATTTGAAGTTTGTCGGCTAGTGTACATAACCTATTAGATTTGGTTATCCAGAAATAGTTTTATTTTTTATGCTGAGATTGTGCCTGCTAGGCATGTTCTGGAGAGAGCCTACTGTCTTGCGATGGAGTACAGCCACTTCGACTCTGTTGGATTGACCTTAATTGATCCGAGTTTCTGGGACTCCTCGACTGTGCCTGCAACATCTCAGAGGATTCTTTTTATTTCTTGGAAACCCCCACCCTTCGAATTTGTTAAGATCAATTTTGATGACAACATCAGCGAAGGCAAAGATGGTTCAGGCTTTGTCATTCGAGGCCTAGATTTGAGGATGCTTGCTGTGAAGGGCTCACTGCTTTTTGAGGTGTTCGTGCCCGATGCTGAGCTCCATGCAGCATGGGCAGGTGTCATCTACGCGATTGGAGATTTATGGGTATGGAGGATCATCATTGAGCAGGATTCTTTGATGGTCATTAGCTAGATCCTGGAGGGGACCAAGCACCACGAGACTCACCCACTCCTAGGCAACATTCGGAAGGCCACTAGTGAATGCATAGCAGTATCGAGTCAACATATATTTTGGAAGGCCAACAATATGGCGGATTGGGTGGCATCCTTTATGGCGAAGCACTCTAGGGATTGGAGATGCTGCTACGACGACAACTACCCATGAGCCCGAACAAATTTTCTTTTTTCTAATTTCTTGGGCTATTCTCAAATTAGACTAGTCTGAATGTCCGCTTGTACCAAGAAAAAAAATAAGAAGAAGATTGGCAGATGGTATAGTTACCGAACAGGCCTCCTCCAGTTCCATTGCAGATCACACCACGGGCGCATGGTGCAGAGAGAGATGGTCAAAAGTAAAAGAACGCCACCTACTGATGGTGATGATATCCACCACAAATGAAGGCTCTAGGGATTTGGGGTTTTAAGGAAAATTATTGGATGCACCAGGTCCAAGTGAACCGGGGCACATCTCGGAGCACATGCATGGTGGATAGTGTGCAATCATGAATTGGTGAAATACAAGGTTAACGTGGCATGTTATCTACCATGGAATTTGCTGTAGTCCAATTGCACCTAGTGCATGCAATACTTAGATGGTTTTTAGGGTTCATGCATGGTGATTGTGTTGTGGCAATGTTTACTTCACCAGTCACAAATACGGACGAACTTGGTCTTGGACTCCGTTGGGATCTAAGTCATATATTTTGGTCCAAATAGTAAATTCTAAGTTGCCCAAGTGGAATTGAAAGGGCATTGTTCTTTCTTTTGTTTTTCTTTTTCTTTCTTTTTTAATTTTTATTGGCATAAAGCAAGTGCAAAAGAAAAGCAGACCAGTTGCCCAGCTACAGCCCCATCTTTTAAATCTTGATGAACGGTCACCATCAGTCTACCACAGACGATGCTATCGGACGGTATGACTGTCACCATTAGTCTGACGATACCTTTTCCTCCATACCGAACTTCATCAGACCTCGAGCGGCCCACTGTTAGACAGCTACAGCTATCACTATCAATCAAGCTCCGTCTATAAAAGGAACCCTTCAGATACGTTTTTTCTAAGCTCACTTCTCTTGCCTGAGCACTTCATTTCTGTTGATCAGAAGAGCTGACTTGATCGTCGGAGGATCCTACCGGAGCCACCACCATAGACTCCGGGTGAAACTTTATTTTGTAAGTCACCGATAATGACCTCATCTCCCTCAGCTTCAGCTCGATTCGACATCGATCAGATTCTGCACCAACAGAATTGATGCTAGAAGGAGGGCCTCTGTCACTGAGGTACCCTTATTCCTAAAGGAGTGCTCAGCCGACCCTGCCGACCTTCTTCTCTAAGGTTCGTCTCCACCCTCTTCCTCAGTCCCAAGAAATACCTCAAAAGAAGGCGACCATTCAGAGATCTACCACGTCTGCCGTCAAGTCTGGGCCAGATCCATCCATTCCTGTTTCCTTGCCAGCACTTCAACCTCCACCTCTACCGATGGCTATGGTAGATCCAGAGCAGTTTAACCTACTGATGCAGCGGGTTCAGGACCTCATCGAGATGGTGCAAATCATGCAGCAGCCCCCGGCAGTGACTCCACTAGAAAATCCACCATCAGAATGTTGGAAATCGATCTCAAGGAAGAATACTCAGACTAGCGTATCCGTCGCTCCTGAAAAAAAAAAACAGAGAGCAGAGAATCCATGTTCGGATTATGGTTCTCCTCTGGAGGAGACCTTCTCCATTTGTAACTGAAAGCTTTCCGAGATCTGCGATCAAGACGACGTCCTCAATCACAGACTGCGAGAGATGGATAGATGGATTGAGGAACTCCACCATGTCATTCCGACTCATTTTGACGACGTCTGCATCGATCCTTCTTTCTCTCTTCGGATTATGCAAGAGCCTATTTTACCAAACTTTGAGCTTCCTCAATTTAAAAGCTATGATAAAACTTCTGATCTAATCAATCATTTGGAGGTCTTCCGGGCCATGATGCTACTCCATGGCATACCAGATGCCATATTATATCGAGCTTTTTCATCTACCTTAAAGGAGGCAGCAAGAAACTGGTACTCAACACTAAAATCAGGTACGATCTTCTCTTTTGATCAGATGAGTCATCAGTTCGTGGCCCATTTCATCAGCAGCCGACGTCCACATCGAGGTTCGAATTTTTGATGAATGTCAAGCAGAAGGGTGGAGAATCCATCCGAACTTATGTTACTTGGTTTAATGCGGCTGCGATGGAGGTCCAAAATTTGGACCAGTCTATTACAATGGCCGCACTCAAGGATGGCCTTCAGAAGAATGATTTGCTATTCTCTCTGGAGAAGAAGAATTTCAGAAATTTTACCGATCTACTTGCTCGAACCGAGAGATATGCCCATGCAGAAGAAGCCTTTAAATTGAAGGATGAAGAAGTCACACGAGAGCGGTGGGCCGATGAGTCTGATAGATCCATCATCGATGGAGGGCCGAATGAAGCTCGACCATGCTCACGGGCTGCCCTCGAGCATAAGCGAGGCTGAACTCCTTTTCGAACTCATCATCAAGGAAGCCCCGATAAAAGGGCATAAAGTTCTCCTCTAGGAGGTTTCATGGGAGGATCGAATGAAGCTCGACCATGCTCACGGGCTCCCTCTGAGTGTAAGTGAGGCCAAACTTCTTTTTAAGCTCGTCATCAAAGAAGCCCCGATAAAAGGACATAAAGTTCTCCCCTAGGAGGTTTCACAGGAGGGCCGAATGAAGCTCGACCATGCTCACGAGCTCCCCCTAAGTGTAAGCAAGATCGAACTTCTTCTCGAGCTCATCATCAAGGAAGCTTCGACAAAAAAGCATGAAGTTCTCCCCCATGAGACTTTTCAGAAGGGCCGAATGAAGCTCAACCACGCTCACAAGCTCCCTCCGAGTGCAAGCGAGGCCGAACTCTCCCTCGAGCTCATCGTCAAGGAAGTCCTGACAAAAGGGCATGAAGTTCTTTTCCATTATGTTTCACAGAAGGATCGAATGAAGCTCGACCATGCTCACAGGCTCCCCCTGAGTGCAAGCGAGGCCGAACTTCTTCTTGAGCTTGTCATCAAGGAAGCCTCGATAGAAGGATGCGAAGAAGTCCTCCCCTCAAAAGCTAAAACCATCAATGAGGGAGGAACAACAAGAAGATCGACCGTCTTCCGGCATCATCGATGCTATCTCTGGGGGCTTGATACTTCGGCGAACTATCATCTTCCAGTATCAAAGCCAAGAGAAGCTTGCTCCAAATTGAGAAAACCAACACAAAATAGAGGAGGTCGTCAAGTTCGGAACTTACCATCTGAAAAGCTCGGAGTAACCACGCTCCCACGACCTTGAGACTCAAAGAATCCGAGAATGTACTACCGATAATTTTTCTTCAGTAAGACTCCTCCATTTCAACATTATTGTTTCTCAATGCAAAAACTATCTGATGACAGAAAAGAAGTAAATAATAGTGGCCATATTAGGAACAGGAGGAGAACCTCATCCTAACATGAGCAAGTTGAAGATCTCGTTCATTTTAGATGAGATGAGAGGAGAGGTTCTGACAACGGTCCTTATGTGCCCTCACAGTTCGTTAGGAATAGGAGGAGAACCTCATCCTAATGCGAGCAAAGTCGAAGGCCTCATTTATTTTAAATGAGATGGAAGGAGAGGCTCTGACAACGGCCCTTATGTGCCCCCACAGTTCATTAGGAACAGAAGGAGAATCTCGTCTTAATGCGAGTAAAATCGAAGGCCTCATTTATTTTAGATAAGATGGGGGGAGAGGTTCTGATAATGACCCTTATGTGTCCCTATAGTTCATTAGGAATAGGAGGAGAATCTCGTTCTAATGTGAGCAAAGTCGAAAATCAGGCTTCAAAGTCTACGTCAACAGGAGATAAGATCTCCTTCAACCTCGACTACAGGAAATAAGATCTCTTCCAAGCTTCAACCTCGATCAGAGATAAGATCTCTTTCGAGCGCTTGAGTCAACCTCGGTTAGAGATAAAATCTCTTCTGAGCGATCGGACCAACCTCGACTGCAGGAGATAAGATCTCCCCCGAGCTTCAACCTTGGCTGTAGGAGATAAGATCTCTCGCAAGCTTTAACCTCGATCAGAGATAAGATCTCTCTCGTGCGACCGAGTCAACCTCGACTAAGAGATAAGATCTCTTCCGAGCACCGAGCCAACCTCGATTGTAGGAGATAAGATCTCCTCCGAGCTTCAACTTCGGTCAGAGATGAGATTTCTTTCGAGCATCCAAGTCAACTTTGGCTAGAGATAAGATCTCTCCCGAGCGATCAGACAAACTTTAGCTGCTAGAGATAAGATCTTCCTCAAAGAGCTCAACCTTCAACCTCGACTGCAGGAGATAAGATCTCCTCCAAGCATCAACCTCGACTATTGGAGGCAAGATCTCCCCTGAGGAGCTCAACCTTTCGACTTTGGCTGGTGGAGATAAGATCTCCTCTGAGGAGCTCAATCTTCGACCTCGACTGCTGGAGATCAGATCTTTATCAGATTTCTACATCTAAAGGAGATAAGATCTCCTTCAACCTCGACTGTAGGAGATAAGATCTCTCCCAAGCTTTAACCTCGACTAGAGATAAGATCTCTCTCGAGTGACCGAGTCAACCTCGACTAGAGATAAGATCTCTTTCGAGCATCTGAATCAACCTCGACTAGAGATAAGATCTCTTCCGAGCGATCGAGCCAACCTCGACTGCAGGAGATAAATCTCTCCCAAGCTTCAACCTCGATCAGAGATAAGATCTCTTCCCAAGCGATCGAGTCAACCTCGGCTAGAGATAAGATCTCTTTCTGAGCGACCGTCGAGCCAATCTCAACTGTAGGAGATAAGATCTTTTCGAGCAAGCTTCAACCTCGACGCAGAGATAAAATCTCTCCCGAGCTCTCGAGTCAACCTTGGCTATAGGAGATAAGATCTCTTCCCTGAGCTTTAACCTCGATCAGAGATAAGATCTCTTCCGATCGATCGAGTCAACCTCAGCTAAGAGATAAGATCTCTTCTGAGCGATCGAGCCAACCTTGACTGCAGGAGATAAGATCTCCCCTGAGCTTCAACCTCGGTCAAAAATGAGATCTCTCCCGAGCGTCCGAGTCAACCTTGATTAGAGATAAGATCTCTCCCGGGCGATCAGGCAAACCTCATCTGCTGGAGATAAGATCTCCCTCAAGGAGCTCAATTTTCAATCTTGACTGCAGAAGATAAGATCTTCTCCGAGCATCAATCTTGATTGCTGGAGACAAGATCTCCTCCAAAGAGCTCAATCTTTAACCTCGACTACAGGAGATAAGATCTCCCCCGAGGAGCTCAACCTTCAATCTCGACTGCTAGAGATAAGATTTTCTCCGAGTTTCTACATCAAAAGAAGATAAAATCTCCTTCAACCTCGATTGTAGAAGATAAGATCTCTCCCGAGCTTTAACCTCGGCCAGAGATAAGATCTCTTTCGAGTGATTGAGTCAACCTCGATTAGAGATAAGATCTCTTCCGAGCGACCGAGTCAATCTCGGCTAGAGATAAGATCTCTTCCGAGCAACCGAGCTAATCTCGGCTGTAGGAGATAAGATCTCTCCTGAGCTTCAACCTCGATCAGAGATAAGATCTCTTCCGAGCGACCAAGTCAACCTCGACTAGAGATAAAATCTCTTCCGAGCGATCGAGCCAATCTCAATTGCAGGAGGTAAGATCTCCTCCAAGCTTCAACTTCGATTAGAGATAAGATCTCTTCCGAACGTCCGAGTCAATCTCGGTTAGAGATAAAATCTCTTCCGAGCGATCAGACCAACCTCGGCTCCAAGAGATAAGATCTCTTCCCAAGCTTCAACCTCGACTGTAGGAGATAAGATCTTTCCCGAGCTTTAACCTCGGTCAGAGATAAGATCTCTTTCGAGTGATCGAGTCAACTTCGGCTAAGAGATAAGATCTCTTCCGAGCGATCGAGCCAACCTCGACTGTAGGAGATAAGATCTCCCCCCCCAAGTTTCAACCTCGACCAAAGATGAGATCTCTTCCGAGCGCTCAAAGTCAACCTCGACTAGAGATAAGATCTCTCCCGAGCGACCGAGCATCAACCTCCACTGCTGGAGACAAGATCTCCCCCGAGAAGCTCAATCTTTAATCTCGACTGTTGGAGATAAGATCTCTCTCGAGGAGCTCAACCTTCGATCTCGACAGCTAGAGATAAGATCTTCCTCAGATTTTTATGTCAAAAGAAGATAATTCAACCTCAATTGCAGGAGATAAGATCTCACCCAAGCTTCAACCTCGACTGTAGGAGATGAGATCTCCTTCAACCTTGGCTGGAGATGAGATCTCCCCCAAGCCTCAACTTCAACTTCAACCTCGGCTGGAGATGAGATCTCTCTCGAGCCTCAACTTCAACTTCAACCTCGACTAGAGATAAGATCTCTCCCGAGTCTCAACTTCAACTTCAACCTCGGCTGGGGATGAGATCTCCCCCAAGCCTCAACTTCAACTTCAACTTTGGCTAGAGATAAGATCTCTCCCGAGCTTCAACTTCAATGGGTGCAGAGTCCGAAAAAGAACTTCGGCAGTGGCCTATTTTAGTACTTCCTTCCTTCGAATTTCAAACTCGAAAGTTGGAAGACTATTATTATGGATAAACTTTGCTCCCGTCGAAGTTCAGTCTGATGTTCAGCCTAATGCAACCGATAGTCATGGAAGAGCTTCAACGGATGAGCCTTAGTCGAACTCCTAAACGGTCGAGCCCCTTCCGAACTTCCCAGTGATCGAGTCTTAGCTGAATCCCTTCAATCAATCGAACTTTTCAATAGTCGAGCTCCAGTCGGACTCCTATGGAAGCTGAACTTCCTCTATACTCTTTCAGTCGGACTCTCACGAGAGCCAAACTTCCTCCACACTCTTTCAGTCGAATGCCTATGAGAGCCGAACTTCCTCCGCACTCTTCCAATCGGACGCCTACGAGAGCCGAACTCCTTTCGAGTTTCTCCTCTAGTTGGACGCCTACAGAAACCGAATTCTTTTCAAACTTTTCCTTCGATCGAACTTCTTCAGGAACCAAACTCCTTTCGGACTTCTCTCTCAGTTGGATTTCTCCAGCGGATTACTCTTGAATAATTTTCTCCAGACGTATTTCCTTCAGGAGTTCGAACTCCTTTGAAATTGATATATATCGAAGTCCACCAACCAACGCTTGCTTTCTCAGAGCTACGGCTATTAAATCTCGATGAACGATCGCCATTAGTCTGTCATAGACGATGCTACCGGATGGTATGACTGTCACCATCAGTCTGACGACACCTTTTTCTTCATACCGAACTCCATCAGACCTCGAGCGATCCGCTATCAGATAGCTACAGCTGTCACCATCAATCAAGCTCCGCCTATAAAAGAGACTCTCCAGATACATTTTCTCTAAGCTCTAAGCTCACTTCTCTTACCTGAGCACTCCATTTTTATTGGCTAGAAGAGCTGACTTGATTGTCGGAGGGTCCTACCGGAGCCACCACTATCGATTTCGGATGAAACTTTATTTTGCAGATCATCGACGGCAACCTCGTCTCCCTCAGCTCCAACTCGATCCGACGTTGATCAGATTCTGCACCAACAGCTAGTATTTAATAGCGCACTTGATATGATGCTAATTATTATTAAGACCACTATTAAGCTTAAAAATATGTTTTTGTATCAATATTTTTTGGATTGAATTTAAATACTAAAATATTTTTACTTGTTAGGAAATGATAGCCATTCACAATTTTTCCTCACATAATAAAAACATAGAGAGGTTGTACCTATGCATCTTCACTCTTTTTATTGTATATTTAATATCCTTGAATAACTTAGTAATTTCCTATACGACCATAATGTAAGCAAATTAACTTGACCCAAACATTAAGAGGATACTTGGTTCATTATCAGAATCAGAATCGGAATGAAAATCGAATAGAATGGAATCAGAATCGGAGTAGTTTAATCCTCTAAAATATTTGGTTCATAATCGAAATTTGAATCAAAATCGAAATTAGAATAGAAATTTAAATTCATAAAAGAGAATGGAGATTGAGTTTTAGATAGATTAGGCTATTTCTATTCCACCCAGGAATTAAAATTGGAATAAAACTCCCTCCAATCATACGCTCAGAATGAGAGTCATTCATTCACATTCCAATTCCAGATCTTATTCCCCCCAACCAAGCACCCCCATACTTGAGGTGGCCCAAGTATGATTTCTATTGCTTCAATTAAGTTTGGCTCAACAAGATCTAGCTTGAATTTATGTTGGATTTAAACCAAATAGTTAAGCACTAACTAAACTCATGTTTAACTTATAATTATATCATATATCTTTTGCATAAGTCCTAAAAATTTGTTTTGCTGTTGTGCCTCCCTCGGTCCCTCCTCCTCTATATCTCAATATTCTTTAAATGCTACAAAAAAAGGAGGACCCTTATCCCTTGTCCCCCCTCTCTCTTCCCTTCATTTGAAGCTCTTCCTTGGAGAAGGATAAGTTGTGAGTCTCATTGGCTACAATAATGTGATGCTCTCTCATCTCACATCCCAACCTGATTGTCATCCTAAGATTCTTTTATTATCAGCAAAATAAAAAAAGGGAAGCACATCATATTCAATGTATCATCCTGGGAGGAAATTTGAGGACTTGCTTCTAAACTTAAAGTTTTTCAAGATGAAGTGCCTTTTATGATATACCAGTTTTGTCAAACTTTGTAAAAAAGATATGATATATCCAATTAGATTAAATTTGATCTTTAAATAGCTAATTCTTTTCATTTTTTTGGGGCCGGAAGGGGTGGTACACGCAGCTTATTTCTTGATGTGCACTTTATCTTCTTTTGTATATTCAGCTTTTTACAACCAAAATAATTTTAAATTGATCGTGAAAAAAAAAAAAAGTAAATTTATAATATTTATATAAATTATATTTATCAAATTATAGTTATATAGTTGTAATCTATCATAGATGCTCCATCCTCTTAATAAACTGCTCAAATCAAGATGCTAGCATTGATAGAGTCTCTTAGTGAGATACGTTTATCAGATTATATAATTAAGCTTTCACACTAAAATTTGAGAGAGACAAGCGAGCTGCCTCTGTACGGGATCTATTATTCATGAATACTTTCCATCAAAAATAAAATAAATAAATAAATAAATGGATGAATGATTGGATGGAACCTATTAAGCCAAATTAAAATCCACCCCTCTCATCTAGTGTCCGTCATTTTTTTCAGGAAAAAGATTGCTACTGTATCGGTGTCTAACCCAACCCCCGGTCCGGGGAGCCTGAGTTGGCCGTGAGGTGGACGACACGAGGACCTCCATTCCTCCACCACGCCCACCTCGAGAAGATGATTGTAAGATGCTCCGCCACTTCGCCTCTTCACTTCTCCTCCGCCGCCGCCGCCGCCGCTGCCGCCCCGCGGTTCACACCGCATCCCATTTCATCTCCCCCGCCTCAAGCGACACCGTTTCCGACTCGGACGATGCACTGGACCTCCAGGCCCCGTGCCGCCTGCGCACCGCCGCCTACGACTTCGTCAGAATCCTATCTGCGGCCGCCAAATCTTCATCTCTTGCGACCGGACAGCAGACGCATACGGCCGTCATCAAGCTGGGCCTGGCTTCCAACCTCTTTATCATTACCGCTCTTCTCGACGTGTACTGCAAGTGCAGGAGAATTTCCGAGGCGCAACGGTTGTTCGAAGAAATGCCCGAACGAAACGTAGTCACGTGGAATGCTCTGATCCATGGTCATTCCCAGTCCCAAATCCCAATCCTCGCCATAGGAGCTTTTGTGCAGATGGTTTCTCAGGGGATTTTTCCGAGCCCGTATACTGTGTCGAGTGTTTTAGTGGCTTGCTCCCGGTCAGGGGTTCTGGGTTATGGAACGATGCTGCACTGCGTTTGTTTTAAGCATGGGTTTTGCTCGAACGTGGTGGTGGGAACTGTATTGGTGGATATGTATTCAAAGTGCTGTGATATGGGTGCGGCCAGGAGAGTGTTTGATGAGATGGACGAGAGGAATGTGATCACTTGGACCTCACTGGTTACTGGATATGCGCTGCAACGAAGACCTTATGATGCCATGCTGTTGGTCAGAGAGATGAGGCATCTCGGTGTTCGATTGAATAAGGTGACTTATAACAGCCTCCTTAGCTCGTTCTCGAGGCCTGAAGATTTGGTTCATGGGAAGCAAGTCCATTGTCTTGTGCTACAAGAAGGTTTAGAGGCGGATCCTTTCATCGCAGTCACCCTTGTAACCATGTACTCAAAATGTGGTAGTTTGGAGGATTTTGTAAAGTTTTATCCCACTGTCTCAAGTCAGGATCAGATATCTTGCAACTCAATGATTGCAGGATTTTCTCATCTGGGAGATGGCAAGGAAGCAATTGAAAAGTTCCTCAAAATGAGAAGGGAATGTGTGGATTCAGACTTCTTCACCTTCGCAAGCATCTTGAGAGCTGTAGGAATGCTTTCTGCTCTTGAAGAGGGTAAGCAAATCCATACTCTCATTTGGAAGACAGGACATGCTTCAAATGTATGTGTTCAGAATGGTCTTGTATCGATGTATGCAAAATGTGGTGCAATAAGTGATTCCAAAAAGGTATTTTCTTCTATGGTTGAGCCTGATCTGGTTTCCTGGAATTCGCTCATGGCAGGGTGTGCCCAACATGGCTATGGCAGCAAGGCTGTAGAATTATTCGAACAAATGAGACAAATTGGAGTTAGACCAGACCATACTACCTTTCTATCAGTGATCACAGCTTGTAGCCATGCTGGGCTTGTGGAGAAGGGTCTTGAATTTTTCTATTTGATGAAAGATGGTGACTCAACAATTGTTGCAGGATTGGAGCATTATGCCTGTGTGGTTGATCTTCTTGGTCGGGCAGGTTATCTTCATGAAGCAGAAACTTTTGTCAATAATATGCCTATAAAGCCAGGCCTTTCGGTCTACAGGGCTCTTCTCGGTGCATGCCAAATTCATGGGAATGTGGAGATAGCGAAACGTGCTGCAGAGAGCCTCTTTGAGCTCTGCCCAAATGATCATTCTACTCATGTTTTGCTCTCAAATGTCTTTGCAGCTGATGGTTGTTGGGATAATGCAGCAGGTGTGCGGAAAACCATGTGGGGAAAAGGACTGAAGAAGAAGCCTGCCTGGACTTGGATTGAGGATCGAATTCCTCTTGGTGCATTGGAAGGATTGGCATGATACTGCTGCTGTCGTACATGACTCATAGAAGAATATATTGATATAAAATGTGCTGACTGACTATTTTGCAGAGGAAAGATAGATGGATCCGACTGAAGGCTGATCAAATGAGATAAGCATTAATTTATTGAATTTTTTTAAATTTTTCTTGCGGTAACTCCAATTGTTTTGAAGGGCTTTCGAATTGGAATGAAAAATTCAATGGATTTGGGATTCAAAAGGTAGGCACACAAGTAAATAAAGCTTCCAAGTTTGTACATCAGTTTCAAGCATGTAGACATGTCAAAGGAGAGCGCTGAAACAAATATATAGGAGTTTCGTATCCATTTCCATGGATCATCATGGCATTTGTCTCAATTTCACAATCAACTAGAGAGGCATCTCATTTCTGAACGTTTGTCCAAAAACTTAAAAACTTCTGAAATATTTAAGTTCATTCAAGATTATCTTCTGACTTAACCAATAATGTACATTTCATTTGTTTTTCTTGGCAATTCAGTATTGAATTGTCAATTCTAAATTTTATTTTCCTAGAGAATGATTGTGGCTTCTGCTTCTTAAATGTGAGTTCTGTTTACAAGTCCATCGAAACTAGTCGTTCAAACCAGAATTTACTGACACCATTAAGCGACCACAAGCACATATTCTGTTCTTTCACTTTTTGCCTGCAGATTAGTGCATAAGATTTCCCTTAAAGAAGACTTGGACATGTTTTGGGGATATATATATATATATATATATATATATATATATATATATATATATATATATATATATATATATATATATATATATATATATATATATATATATTTATAAAGTTCTGGAAGAAAGCTGGGACAAAATCAAAGTAAATACTTTCTATCACAGGTTTCTATTTTCATATGGTTCAATATATTCAATAAATAGAGGCAACCCATGGACGAAGATCAAGCCCTTTCCCCACATCCACACCAATCATCTGCAATATGCCCTTGTGAAATACCTGAAATAATGATTAAAAATTTTCTTTAAAAAATAGTAAATATAAAAAAGGAAACAAAGCATATGAGAACATGTTCCTTCAGAATTAATTTATTTATTCTGACAGCAGATGAGGTTGAGATGAACCTACAAGCTCCACAATGGAAGTCCCAATGATGCCAATCATGCAAGACTGGAGTTTCATATCTCCGCAGTCTTGTGAATCCTAGAAACGGTAGGGTGAGGTTTGCCTCCACTTTTGGCACTTCCACCTGAAACCGTTCCAAAATTAATTTTCCTCTCCTTTTTCATTGTTTTTTACCTACTTGTGAATGCACAAAGACCAACAAAAAATAAAAAATAAAAAATAAATCCCACATACCGTTAATTAGAGGGGTATCGGACACTTGCTCCTGCAGGAAGCTTTGCTGCTCTGACCCTCCAAGTTTTTCGCTTTCCAATGTATTCGGTATTCCTCCTGAGATCACCGCAAAATGATTGATGCTGGAGAAAAATGAAGAAATGCTCAATATAGCTGCCATTTCCCCTCCGTGTTTCTCTGATTTGTGTAGCAGTCGTTAAGATTTTTTACCGTTGCTCTCCCCCTTCCGCCTCATCTTCTATGGAATGGGGTTCCGGCTGCCACCCGTGGCTATACCATCCTCGAAGTGGGATTCCAGGAAGTGATGACCAAAAATAGTGTGGAGCCTCAAATCATCCAGCCTGTGACGGACCGAGGAGAGGGGCATGTGGCAAGACCGGTTTCAAACGGGACCGTTCCCTTCTCTCAGACGAGAAGCTCGGGGTGGCGCGAAAGCCTCGTTTTCCCCTGGCCATCAACGCTGCTAAAAAGTAGGTGGCTGTTCCTAACTGCCCACACGTTATAATCCAAACATGATCAGTTTTGTGTCCCTTTTTTTGTTTGGAATCAATCTCAGATGAATTCTGGGAGGGAAACGATGTCTGAATCCGAAGGGAGGAGACATGTGGAGAGCATTTCAGCTCATCATCACGGTACAATTCTCTATGACCCACCCACTCCTTCCACGACTCCTTTATGCTCTGTTTTTTGTGGTTTGTGATTAAATTTGTAGGAACCATTGGTGACAGACATACATAAGATGGATCACCTCCGTAGCATGTAGTATGATTTAATCCGTCTTGATAGGCATGAACTATTAGAAATTATGAGATGCATGAAACTGCAGGTCGAGGATATATAACGGTGTGTCAGAAAAACTATTAGGGACTTTGTAGATTCTACGTGGTGGCTAGAATTGTTTAAGCAGAGTAATGTATAGATTTCTGACATTTATCCCCTGTATGAAAGTTTTACTTCTGGGCAACAAAACAGCATCATCAGGTTCTCGCCAACATGGTTGTCCCACAAAATTATAGGTCTATCGTGAATTAATTGTTCACCTACATGCTAAATTTCTGCTTCTCGCATCTACTTGATAATGAAGTATGAGTGTTCCATTTATCACATCGGATCTTATTCGTATGTTATTCTAGATTTTATCGGTCGCACATTCTAACCGAGAGGCTAAAGTTGTTGAGAATTGATGACGTGTTTAAACCTTCCAAAAATAAATCAAGCCACTAGAAGAAGCAAAAGTGTCCAGCAATTGAAATTAACATGGGTTCATCGGCCGATCCAGACTCGCTTTCTCTGCGAGTTACTTTTGATGCAAATGTATGTAGTTAGAATATTTATATGAACGTCGAGGTGCCGCCCATGGCCACTGATCAGCACCTGCAACTCCAACCTTCGCAGGCGGCTTCGACTTTGAAGATGATCACGATCACCACCATGTGAAGAAGTCGGTTCTGTCGAGGGTGAAGGAGAAGGCTAGGAAGTGGAGGCAGCTGCTTGCCAAGAAGAAGCATGGACACGACGATGACAATCCCACCCCTCCATGGGGAGTTACCTTGGATGAAGAGGACGATGAACAATATCCTGAATACCATGGCGCTCCAAGTACTCATCTATATCCAAACCACTTTTTTTTTTTTTTTTTTTGCCCTTGCTCATATTTCTTCCTACTTTGCACGAAATGTAGTCCAATCATCGCTGCACAGAATGTTAAAATATTTGCTGCCTGTGATTTCAGTGTATGAATCAGAGACGGCTCCTGACACCTACAAGGATGGAACTTCCCAACATCGGTCGGCAGTACAAAGTCCCAGAGCACTCGAGAAATCTGTAGTTTTCCAGCACGATAACGCTAACAAGGAACCAGAAATGAAGCAAGGTAACGATACGCTTGAACAACCGGTTTTGCACCACCTTGACGCGATCAAGGAGACATCATCTCCCCATGCTACATCTTTGCACGACATGCCCGCACACCAAGATCCTGTCGGAGAGAGCGGTACCAATAAGATGGTGCCCGTGACCGTAATAGACACCATGTTCTCGGAGGCGACACAGATGATAGCTTCGAAGATCCAGAGCCCAGGAAGGGGATATGAACTAGGAGCAAAGCAGATGTGGGATAAGGGGATTTCGGTTAAGGAGTATCTTATGCACAAGCTGGAGCCTGGGGAAGAAGATAGAGCACTCTGTCAGGTGATCACTGAGGCTGTGAGCCCGAGGAATGCTGGTGAAGCCCAGGGTGAAGCGGGCATGGTGGAGAAGGTGAAGGAAGCGGTCTCTTCTTTGCTGGGGAGGGAAGAGCTACGTGAGACACCAATCCCGGTTTGTACAAATCCTCGTGCACATCAGAGACCGACCCAGGTTCCCACCAATCCTTGCGTACGGGAGGCACCGACCCCACTTTCTACGTATCTTCATGCACATGGGTCACCCATCCCGGGCTCCACAAATCTTAATGTGCATAAGTCACCCATCTTAGATTCTAGAAATCTTGAGGAACATGGATCACCCATCCCAGTCTCTATAAATCCTTTTGCAGGTACGCATGCATGCATGACTAACATGGTCATACATAAAAATAGAAATTTTGGCAATGCGCTGATTGAAGGTTTATCAACTTGCAGAAGAAGTTCAAATTGACGGAAGGAGACTCCAAGCATACACCAATTAAAAGGCCCTGGCATACACATACATGTCATACTTTATCTAAAGAACTGGAGGAAATTGTGGCCTAGGTGATCGATGAGCGTGTGTTAGGCAGCAGTGATTTCCTGGGTTTGAAGATTTTGTAGGCGATCTTTCATATCCTTTAAGTGATGTACCCCAAGTAATGAGATAAATTACCTTTCCAAATCAACAGAACGTGGCTATGAGCAAAGTTTCCAATGTTCCAACCTCTCTGCATATTAACTATTTCTTTTTATTTTTGAGTAAATATGTTGACCACTTCCCTAATAATAACTCGCTTTTTTTTAAAAAAAAAAAAATTCAATCGGATGGACATTCCTTTCTATAAACTTATACTCTGCACAAGTAATTAAACTTGGAAGACAACGTAAGTTGTGAAGTGCCAACTAGGTGAATGATTAATCCTACAGGTGTCTCGTTTACCAAAAAAGAAAAAAATATAAACACATGTCATTAGTTAAAGGGTTGGAATACATCCATCAATCATAATATCAACATCAATATCTTTACATAAAAACCTAATAATTCCGCGATGCATACGTAAATAATATTCGTATACAGCTGCAAAAGCCAAAAAGCAATAAGCTACACAAGCCAAAAGCAGATGTTATTGAAACAGGTCAAAACCAATGACCCTTGCATTGTAATTATTTTTTAAAATGTTTTATGCATATTTAAGCGGTGACCGTAAACCTTGGTTAAGATGACCCCAGATCTCGGGCACAAAGTTTCAGCCTTTTGCTGATGACCGAATATTGAACTGCAAAGATGAAATTGGCGTGCGACCGGTACAACCATGTAACGTCTCTGTGTCCAAACGTTTTCTGGACAGGAGCGGCAGCAGAAGCATTCATCCCATAACAAGGGATTGCACGATCCTATGATACTTCACCTTCTAAGTCACCATCCTCTCTCTCTCTCTCTCTCTCTCTCTCTCTCTCTCTCTCTCTCTCTCTCTCCGCATAACCTTCTAAGACATCATCAAAGCAAAGATCTGTTACATGCAACGTATCAATTTCTTTGCGGATCAGATGGACGAGAGACAACATAATGTCAGTGCAGCAATTAATCTTCACCGCATCTCAGTGCAGATACAGCAACCACATGCATGCATCGTATTCCAATAATACGTCTGTATATAATGTTTCACGGAAGCTGCCTTAACATCCTCAAGCAAAGCCATCCACTGTTTAAGTAGGTCAACCGTCATAGTTCTCTCCTCAGCTAATACATATTTATGCACACAAAAAGAAATTTGATGGCAAACCATCTGATTCCAAACATTACAATTGTTGATAAGATCCCAGCCAACCAGCAGACAACTCCTCCTGACTGGTGATGGAAAACGAATACGCTGCATACCAGTGGGTGTTTTGTAGTACAGTGATATTAAATTTCTGTTCTTCTCGCATGTATTGTCTAAATATTGAAAATTATACAATGCCGCTACATCACAGTAACAACCCATAACATCAGTTATTATATCAACATATTAATTTTGCTATGGATCACTTCTCACAGTTTTAGCTTAATAATATTTTTGCAGCTTTAATGATGGCCAAAATTGTTTGGGGCTTATACTTCATATCAAAACACACCAATAGGAACTTGCCTGTCGCTAGGTTTGCTGGACACGTATGGTGGTCATTCTTCACCACCGTAAAAGATGAAGCTAGAGATGCCCAGTTAAGGAGATGAAGTGCTTTTAATTACAGTTATCATTCACTGAGACAAGAATGCTGTCCAAATATCAATAAGCTTAAACAATATCAGCAGCCTGAACTGTTACGGTAATCAGAAACTAAAGCATATATATCTTTTTTGAACAAGAAAATTGGCTCACTGTAACTGATATGAAGAAAAAGTGAAACCCATGAGCTCATTGCTGCACTTTAGCTCGAGCTTCTGAAATGGGCTGCAGGTGGCAACCACAAATTTGTGAGAACAATATCAAAACATCTGTTCTGTGTTGGAAGGATACAAAATGCATACAATGTAGAAACAAGAAGATCTTATTTAAAGAGGATTATAAAAGCCATTATTTAGAGATATCATGCCATAATGGGATTAAGAAGCAGACCAAAAAGAAATTGCCTGAAGCTTACCTACTGTTTGGATCATAATAAAAGCCATTAATAGAGCCATCACTGCAGGAAAAGCAAACATAGTAGAAGCCAGCAATAGTCAAGCCACAATCTACTCCAACATTGACAAAGTACTGCTCCTTCCATCTCTGCAACACACAAAGTAAGTCTGCATCATCTTGCTGATAGAATGAGTGTAATGCTCTAAGATGAAATTGGAGAAGAGGTTCAGTAAATATAATACCATAAATATATATGGGTAGTTGCTCAGGTCCAAAGATTTACCACCATCAGCCTCAACCTGGCTCTGAAGGGAGAAAGAATAGCCCTCTTCATCTGAACCACCAAGATGTAAACTTAGACTAGGGTTCTCTTACCAGAAGTGGACCAAAAGATGGAAACTTGGACCAGTGCCTTATGTCATCCTCTGGCCTGTACAAAAACCCACAACTAACTTCATTGAGAGAAGAGTATAAAATATTCGTATACAAAGCTCAAAAATGTTGTTAATAATATAAAAGAAACTGCTAGAAAAATGGGGCCATACGTTGCTTCCCACTTGCCAGTGAAAAATGTATAGTTTTTAGTGTCCACAATTTCTCCCTCCCAGAATGTAACTACCTGGAAATATAAAGGAAAAGAGAAAGAACAATTGATCAGAGCTTGCCTAATTCCTAAAACAATAAAATTATTTAAATCACTGAGAAATATAACAATTGAAGGCCTGAATCAAACTCAACTAAATTTCTTGCCACCAGGGTGTGGATTTAAAAACGAAAAAACATTTTCAAATCCAGGGAAGTAAAACTACTTACAGGTGTGTCCGCTAGAGGAACATTGAGCGCTTCCATTGTACCACATAAATAACCATGATCAAAATCACATCCTTGGATCTGTACATTAACTTTCCATGCTTCATCTTTTTGTAAACTTGAAACATTCTGAGTTCCAGCAAAAGCCTGGGCATCGAAAGCTAGTCACTGTAATTCCAAGTAGGTTAAAAAGGAGTGGAACATATTCACCATTTTGGCATCCATGCCTATGATGTATTGTGAGAAAAAGGATAGCAGACAGAGATAAAAAAAAAGTATAATAAGTATAAATGTAGAAGACATGTTTACAGAGATATTGCTCTGGACAACAATTATAGGAACAATTTATTTGTATTGATGAAGACTGGTTCATGTACTTTACAGCATGAATGTAACATATTGAGATGCATCAATCTACCTTCAATATGTATTGCTTCATATCTCAGCACATCAATCAGTAAGCTATAACAACATTATAGTGATCATAAGTATTGGAAGAAAACTATTTAAAAATGTATGTTTCATTTATTTTCCTATCAGTATTACTATAATGCTACCTTCTCACTTAGAATTGTTAGTAGCACAAAAATATAATTTTAGAATGTTTAACTACCTGCAATGCATATCCAATAAGCATCATATGCTATGATTTGCCCTCTCTCATAGCACTGAAACCATGAAAATTCATCAAAAGTAAGTTATCCAAAATAACCTAAGCTGTTATAGCATAAGTATATAACATTGAACACTAATGATGTGCATTACCATCCCTTGCATCACTTTGTCTAAATCAAAATTTTACCTAGATTAGTATCTCACCTTGATGTCCTGGGTGTACAAACCATGCCTTTGTTGTTTTTCTCCAAGATTTCTTTCCTTGCAGTTATTTATGGTATCTTCCATTGTCAAATATTAAAAAAAAAAGGGTGTCATATCAAGCTTTTCGTCACTTACATACGTCCACACCATTAGTAATATTCCTTGTCCAGATGCACATTTTAAGGACATTAGGAGATAGAAGGAGTTTGAACTAGTTCATGGAAGGAAACACAAAGTGATTTACTCATAATCCAATCTGGTCATCCGAGAATATTATTTACTTAATTAGATTTCAAGTAAAGATGCAAACTCATGTCCACATGCCCTCATGATCAATGTAACAAACCATTGGACAAGATGTAGATGATTACATCTTTGATGAAGCTAATTCCCACCTCATTTCCTCATACACAGCAGTAACTGAATCATGAAACATATGCATAATTACTAATTGATTGATTGAAACTGCGACATGAATCATAATGTTGCATTGTAAAGTTAAGTAAATTTCAATTAGGAAGAATGTTCTTTAGTAGTATAATGCATGTGTCATTTTAATGTTTGTTGGTAACAAATGCTACAGCTTGAGAGCTAGCTTGTATCTTGGATTATTAAAAGCCACCAAAAAGTTATCTACAGATTGTAGTTATATCAGAAACATATTAGTTAAGAAATGAAAGAATTTACCCGTCCAACATTCAAAAGTGTACAACGAGGAGGTAGAGAATGTCCAGAACTCGCATCTTGTCCTGAGCAAGCTTTGTCTCTTCAGTACAGTATTACATGAGCTTAATGAAAGAAAGCATGTAAACACGTGCACACGGCTAGAATAGTGAGTTCTAAATACAGTAGCATGATAATGAACATCAAAGACGAGGTAGAAAACATAACAATGATATCAGATGAACTTATTTGTTATACTCTTTAAACACTAGAATATCTAATGAACTTAGGGCTTCATACATGGACACATATATGTAAGCATCTACAAATGTATATATATATGAATATCTAGTAAGCCAACTCACCTGAAGATATCCAGTGATTGGAATAACATAACACTACAAGAATCACAAAAGAACAATAAACAATAAACCAACTTCTGCAACAAAGAATTCAAACATAATAACTACAAAAGCAATAGAACCGAAAGTATTGAAGACCATTATTCAAATGACTTACGAAAGCAGTGAGATGTATCATGGTAAACAAGTTGGTCATATTTATGAAGCACCTACCAGTAAAATTTTACATTATGTGATAAACCTCTCCTTAATACATGTTATTTCAGACTCAGTACACAAATCATTACAGTCTACATGACATGTCCTAAAAGGATCAACCATATCTAAGACTTTTCATTAATAATACCTAACAATGGAAGCAAAGCCATTTCCATTTAGGAACTTTCACTTTACATTCTTATTGTCCCTACAAGGTAACTATTTCAAGAAATTATGCCTTTGGTAGTTTAAATGTACATCTTGGAGCTAGCTTTAACACAAAATTTTGACACCCAAATTGCAAATGAAGCACCAAGGCCACTTGGATTTGCAAAGCTCATATAGTAAAATGAACACAAACTGTAGAGGAAAAAAGTCTTTCTGAAATTCTAACAATCTAAAGCCATCAAGTAAAGAAAGAGACATTGCACTTATTTCTCTAAAGTTAAACCTTCTTAATGATATTGACAGTAAAAAAAAAAAAAAGCTCCAAGATTCAATAAACGAGTTATTTTAGTGGGTAAATATATTTAAATTGGAGGTACGGACAGAAAAATAACATATGGATGATGACATCTCAAGCTTGGCTGGTCATCATGGTTAAGTTGTAAGGCAGGCAATCCACAAAAGAACTGGGTTGGATTTAAGGATTAAGGTTCTATGACATACAACACCTTCTACGTACACATATACTAGTAAGATGAAATGTGAGATGCACATAAAGACAAATGCAGGGGAACAATAATATAGAAATAAATCTATTAGAGCCCTTAAAAAAAAATAAGTTTTAAATAAATTAGAGCAATATGGCAAACAAGTGCATGGCTTCACAATTATTGGTCCCCAAGGTCTAGCCATCTGGGCAAAACATAACACTCGGTGAAATTTTAAGGTAGAATTCCCACTGTATGAAGTAAGCACCATGCTGCCACAGGAAAAATCAAAATGCAAAAGAGATAGTTGAGCATTCAGAAATTACAACATTATTTATGAGCAAGGGGAAGGGGGCTGCTACACAGATATGCTACTAGAAAATAATCTGTTATAAATTGAAAACAAAATTGAGTAGCAATCATGGATGAAAAATGATGTAGACAGTCAAGTCAGATGGGATTTATTTTAAACTTCAAAAAGTGTCGTTTTTTATAATACAGTACAATATATGCGTTTAATGTAACTAAGCAAACTTAATCAATTTCTTTAGTGCCGACAAAGTAGAAGATCATGGAAAAAAAAAGCCATTTTGAATAAAGTGGAAAAAAAAATGAATTAACTGATATATGCATCTGGATGCGCTCAAGAGATTAAACTATCACTAGAAAATCAAGATAGATATAACCAATGAGTAAATCTTCCTTCAAAACTTTTAAAATCAAAACAAATACTCAAATCTGAAATATACAAAAAATTAATTCCCAATAAGAACAACGAAAACCAGGCTTAATCATCTCCCCTCAGTCACAAAATTAATCAAACCATGCAAATAAGAAACTTTTAGGTTACGACATATTGACATTGCAAGAAATCTTTGCACTTGACGAGTTCTAATCACCAAAGGACGGCAGTCAGACTTAAACCACCTTCAAATTTCATAACGAAGTAACAGAATCCCATCAAGTTTTTAAGTATCGCCGCTTTATGCATTTTACCAAATAGAAAACCACTTTTCCAACAGAATCCATTTTCTTCTCCTTTTATCTTTCCGCGTACAGGAACCATAAATCCCAAAGGCTCCAGCTAAAATAACAAGTCTTAAGTTGAAACCACCTCGAGAAAGATAATTGTATGAGATATGCAAGAAAGGGTTTAACCAGAAGCAAATTTCTCCCGTCTCATAATGCAAACCCTAAAATCTAGGGTTTCACATATATAGCACTACAAGAAAAATTAAACCCAACCTACCTCCAGTTCTTGACTTGACCCTAACTTCCTATATATCCTAGGATCCATACGATTCTTGGGGAAAAAAAATCATGGATGCATCAATAGATGAGCGAAAGAAAGAGGAAAGGGAGAAGGAAATCCATGACCTGAAACTTGCGAAGGTGTCGAGCTCTCGACAACTCTCACAGGCATTTCCGACGACCGATCCGATTCCAAAGCAAATACAGAGGATGGAGAGAGGGGCGGGAGTTCGGAAGAAAAATAAAAAATTCGTCCACGCTCGACCGTCTCTTGCAGGTAGAGAAATCTTTGAGCACCGCGTGCGGTGCAATAAAATTACCGCGGAATATATCGTACGATCTCATCTTGCAATATATATTAAATATTTATTATTTTTATTTTTTTAAATTTAAAATTTTAAATAATAAAAATATTTTTTTATTTTAAAAAATTATAATAATATTTTAAAAATATATTATAATTTTTTGAAAATAAAATAAGATGTCATAAAAAAAAATATATTTTTTTTTATCATTAAAAAAATTATAGATATGATATTTTAGAATGAAGAGATATTTCATAACTCAAAATTTCAAACCAAAAGATGAAACTATACCATTTAATGGACGTTAGAAAGCGACGAAGCTCAATAAGATAGCATGGTGCATTGTTATATAGTGCACAAAGAATTATTCTTTACATACAATATTTATTTTTTAGATAAATATTTTTTAGATAATAATTAGATTAAAAAAAATTATATTTTTTTATACATGAGAATTAAGAAAGTTATTTTGAAATTTGTGGTCCATATTTTTTTATATTATTATTTTTATGAATAAGTTATTAAAATTTATTTATATTTTTTATAATATTTTTTATATTTTTTAAATTTAAAAAAAAATAAATTAAGTTATTAAATATTAAATAATGAAGATATTAAAAATAAAAATTAAATATTTTAAATATAAAATTAAATACCTACTTTACTGATTGATAAAAAAATAATTTAATTATTTTTTAGATGAATAAAATTATCTTTCATTTCATAGATAAATATTTTTTATGTAATCTTTGCATCTTGAATAATATGAGAACATGAGTAAGTTGACTAATTAAAAGATAAATTAATTTTTTATAATATTTATTTATAAAATAATAGATTCTTAAGAAACTTCAACAGAGAAAGAATATAAATAAAAAGAAGATGGTGCCACGTAGAACGGTTGATCTACAAAATATTGTTGGCCGGCTGACCTTAGCCGGAATGGATGAAATCTGAATGATTGAGAATGCATCGGTACATGAGGATCAGGTTTTGATGCATTACATTCATAGCTATATTTTTCAAGGTGTGATTCAGTAAATTTGTAGTTAAAGTGAATTAAAATCTCATATTCTATTTACCTAAGCATGCTTGCTTGTATTATTATAATAATATTGATTATATCTTCATGCATTTTTTCTTTTTGTTGGATTTACATTCATTCCTTTTAAAGATGAAAGTGGTATGGATAATATCTGTTGGGGATAAATCCCGCTCCTGCCGAAGCCCGGCCCGACGCTCAACCCAATGTAACCAGAGGCCACTGAAGAGCTATAGCGCCAGGCGCCAGGCCGAGCCCCTACCACGGCCGAACTGCCTGGAGGCCGAACTCCCCTGCGCCAAGGTCCGGGCCGAACTCCCACCGCCAGCCGAACTTCCTGAGGGCCGAGCTCCTTGGACTCCAAGCGGCTGGACTTCTTCGGGAGACGAACTCCTTCGGACCGACCCCAGGCGAGCCCGTGCAGCCGAACTCCTTCGGACTTCCCACGGCCGAACTCCTTCGGACCGACCCCAGGCGAGCCCCTACCACGGCCGAACTGCCTAGAGGCCGAACTCCCTCCGCCCGCCGAACTTCCCACGGCCGAACTCCTTCGGGCCGACTCCAAGCGGCCGAGCTTCAATGAAGTCCTCTCAGCGGCCGAACTCCTCAGCAGTCGTCACTTAGGAGCCCGAACCTCAGCAGTCGTCACTTAGGAGCCCGAACTCCTCAGCAGTCGTCACTGGGCCGAACTCCTCAGCGGTCGCCCTCATCAAACTTCGGCCGACCGAGCTCCTACCGAACTCTCAAGTGTCCAAGCCTCAGCCCAAGTCCAACAGCCGGCCGAACCCCAAGACGGCCGAGCTTCGGACTTCTCAGCAGCCGAACTCTTCTGCGGACGAGCCTTAGCTGCATACCTCTTGCCAGACGCCTATGGGAGCCGAACTCCCTCCCATCTTCCTCTTCAGGAGCCCGAACTCCTCCGAAATGGGCACACGACGAAGGCCTTCAACCCTTCATTCGGCAAGCTCTGCAACCATCACTATCAGTCAGTCCGCCGTACCATCGGTCAGTCCGCCGCGGGCGATAGCGACCCACTGCCAGGCGGCGATGGCTGTCACCCTCAATCCGCCGCACACGGCACCAGTGGGACTGACTCCGCCGAACCTCGAGCGGCCCGCCAGCACGCGGCTGCAGTTGTCACCATCAAGCTCCACTATATAAAGGACCCTCCCGACACGCTAAGGCTAAGCTCTCTGGACTCTTAACTCTCTAAGCTCTCCTCCACATCTCTAAGCTCCGGAACTCATTCCGAGCACTCCATTACTGTTGGTCGGAAACTAACTTGACCGTCGGAGGGTCCTGCCGGAGCCACCACCCCACCGGTTCCGGACGGGACTTCGTTTTGCAGGTCCCCGGCGGCGCCCAGCGGCCTCGATTGCGGCGACCTCCGGCGGCGACGGATTTCTGCACCAACAGATTGGCGCCGTCTGTGGGAACGAGGGACTGAACCTTCGAGGTTCCCTTGTTCTTAAAGGAGTGCTCGGCGACGATTTTCCGCCCCTGCTCCGGATCTCTCTTCTCCCTCTTCAGAATTCCTTCTCTGGAAAGAGGAAATGCCCCCCAGAAGGGCTTCGACGCGGCGCTCGACGGCTTCCGCGGCTCGATCCCCTCCGAGTCCGTCTGTCCCTGCTCCGGCCCCGGTGACTCAGCCCCCGTCTATAACCGCAGTGGATACGGAGCAGTTCAACCAGCTCATCCAGCACGTTCGCGGTCTCACGGAGGCGGTGCAGGCGGTGCTGCACCGACAAGTCCCAGTGCCAGCCCGACCGGCGCGGGACTCTCCGAAGTCGGATGATCCAGTCCAAGAGCGACCGGCCTGGGCAGCCCGACCTCCGATACCCGGATTGGAGAGGCGGAGGAGGGAGAGCCCTTGTTCGGATCATGGATCGACCAAGGGTGAAGCCTCGCGCCCATCTCACCAGAAAGCCTTGGAGATCAGAGACCGGGAGGACCTGCTGGGCCAAAGGCTCTCGGAAATGAACCGGCGAATTGAAGAACTTCGTCCCCCCTCGCGTGGTGATGACGTTTGTGCAGACCCTCCTTTCTCGCAGAAAATCATGCAAGAACCTGTTCCACCGACCTTCGAGCTCCCTCAACTGGAAAGCTACGATGGAACTTCTGATCCGGTTGATCACCTGGGGGCCTTCCGGGCCATGATGCTGCTTCACGGCGCTTCAGATGCCGTGCTGTGCCGAGCCTTCCCGTCTACCTTAAAGGGAGCAGCGAGGAACTGGTACTCGGCGTTGAAGCCCAACACGATCTTCTCTTTCGACCAGATGAGCAGTCGGTTCGCGGCCCACTTCATCAGCAGCCGACGACCGAGCCGAGGTTCAGATTCCCTGATGAGCGTCAAGCAGAAGCAAGGGGAATCCATCCGGACTTACGTCACTCGATTCAACGCCGCGGCATTGGAAGTCCGGGACCTGGACCAGTCTGTCGCGATGGCCGCACTTAAGGGCGGCCTTCAGAAAAATAGCTTGCTGTTCTCTCTGGAAAAAAGGTATCCCAGGGACTTCGCCGACCTGCTGGCTCGAGCCGAGAGATATGCCCGTGCGGAAGAAGCCTTCAAATTGAAAGATGAGGAGCTCGTCAGAAAGGACCGGCTGGCGGACGAGGAAGAGCTGGGTGAAGCTCGGCTGCACTCGCAGACCCCCTACGAAAGCAGGCGGGCCCGAACTCCTCGAACTCGCCCTGATAAGGAGGCGCGAAGGAGTCCACTTCCCGGAAGGTTCCGCCGCTATGCCCCCCTCAACGCTCCTCGAACCCAGATTCTCACCGAAGTAAAACACCAGCTGCCAAGACCGGAAGGATTACGATCTCCCCCAAACAAGCGCGATCGAAATAAGTACTGCCTCTACCATCACGACCACGGCCACGACACGGAGGGATGCATCCAGCTCCGAGACGAAATTGAGGAGCTCGTCAGAACGGGTCGGCTGGGTAAATTCCTCCGGTACCGGCCTGAAGCAGAAAAAGATCGGCTAAGGGCGCTGCCGTAGCCAGACTACAAGAAGGTCGGCCACCTTACGGCGTCATTCACATGGCCCCTGGAAAGATCTCGGTGCATCAGCGATTCGCCATCTCCCAGCAACAAGAGCTTGCACCAAATTGAGGAGTTCAGCATGAGGAGGTCGTCCACCCCGGAACTTATTGCCGAAGAAATGCGGAGGAATCAGCCTTAGGGAGGAGCCCAATCGCCCCTAAGAGAGAAACGGAGAGCAGAAGTTCCCCCGCTGAAGCGGAATGAAGTTCGGCGCGAGGAAGGCCGAACCCACCTATGAGCCCGTCAGCGAGGAAGCTCCGACAAAGAAGTATGAAGTCCTCCCGCGGAAGCTTCCGCGGGAAAGTGGAACGAAGTTCGGCGCAAGTAAGGCCGAACTCACGCTCCAGAATGTCCCCCAAAGGAACCGCCTACAAAGTGTTCACTGGAGGCGGAATGAAGTTCGGGCGAGAAAAGCCGGGCTCACCCCAAAGCTCGGCATCAAGGTAAAATGAAGCTCGGTGGAAAGCCGAACTCCTCAACTCAACCTCCAAAATAAAGTTCGGCGCCGGCAAGGACGGAACGAAGCCCCCCTCCCAGAAGGTTCCGCAACTACGACCCGCTCCTCTAACTCGAATCTTCGGCAAAGTTAAGAGCCAACCGCCAAGACCTGAAGGACTACGGCCTCTCCAAACATGCGCGATCAAGGAGAAGATCGGCTATAGGCACTGCCGTAACCGGAAAAGACAAGAAGGTTGGCCGTCCCGCGGCGTCATCAACGCCACCCCGGGGAGGAGCTAGGAGCTAGCTACATCGGTGATTGTCATCCCCAGCGACAAAGTCAAGAGAAGCATGGTCCAAATTATGAAGGCCGGCAGGAGATAGAGGAGGTCGTCTGGACGGGACTTGCTGCTCGAGGGAGCTCCGAGGAACAACACCCCGTCGACCCTCAAACGAGAGCGCGCTGTCCACGATTTCCCTTTCGGTAAAATTCTCCCCTCTGCAAATATTATTTCTGGATGCGAAAACTATGCGATGACAGGAGAGCAGCAGTCAATAATCGCCGCGTTAGGAACAGGAGGAGAACCTCGTCCTAACGAGTGCAACCTCGGCTAGAGATAAGATCTCTCCCGAGCGATCGTGAACAACCTCGGTTAGGAACAGGAGGAGAACCTCGTCCTAACGCGAGCATCAACCTCGGCTAGAGATAAGATCTCTCCCGAGCGACCGTTGACAACCTCGGCTAGAGATAAGATCTCTCGAGTGAACAACCTCGGTTAGGAACAGGAGGAGAACCTCGTCCTAACACGAGCACCAACCTCGGCTAGAGATAAGATCTCTCCCGAGCGACCGTTGACAACCTCGGCTAGAGATAAGATCTCTCCCGAGCGACCGTGAACAACCTCGGTTAGGAACAGGAGGAGAACCTCGTCCTAACGCGAGCGCGCACCTCGGCTGCAGAGATAAGATCTCCCCCGAGAGAAGCTCGGCCGCAGGAGATAAGACCTCCCCCGAGCGCGCGCATCAACCTCGGCAAGAGATAAGATCTCTCCCGAGCGACCGTTGACAACCTCGGCTAGAGATAAGATCTCTCCCGAGCGACCGTGAACAACCTCGGTTAGGAACAGGAGGAGAACCTCGTCCTAACACGACCAACCTCGGCTAGAGATAAGATCTCTCCCGAGCGACCGTGAACAACCTCGGTTAGGAACAGGAGGAGAACCTCGTCCTAACCCGAGCGCGCACCTCGGCTGCAGGAGATAAGATCTCCCCGAGAGAAGCTCGGCCGTAGGAGATAAGATCTCCCCCGAGCGCGCATCAACCTCGGCTAGAGATAAGATCTCTCCCGAGCGACCGTTGACAACCTCGGCTAGAGATAAGATCTCTCCCGAGCGACCGTGAACAACCTCGGTTAGGAACAGGAGGAGAACCTCGTCCTAACACGAGCACCAACCTCGGCTAGAGATAAGATCTCTCCCGAGCGATTGACAACCTCGGCTAGAGATAAGATCTCTCCCGAGCGACCGTGAACAACCCGTTAGGAACAGGAGGAGAACCTCGTCCTAACAACAACCTCGGCTAGAGATCTCTCCGAGCGACGTGAACAACCTCGGTTAGGAACAGGAGGAGAACCTCGTCCTAACGCGAGCGCGCACCTCGGCTGCAGGAGATAAGATCTCCCCCGAGAGAAGCTCGGCTGCAGGAGATAAGATCTCCCCCGAGCGCGCACTTCACTTCGGCTGCAGGAGATAAGATCTCCCCCGAGAGAAGCTCGGCTGCAGGAGATAAGATCTCCCCCGAGCGCGCACTTCACTTCGGCTGCAGGAGATAAGATCTCCCCCGAGCGCGCACTTCACTTCGGCTGCAGGAGATAAGATCTCCCCCGAGCGCGCACTTCACTTCGGCTGCAGGAGATAAGATCTCCCCCGAGCGCGCACTTCACTTCGGCCGCAGGAGATAAGATCTCCGGCTCGGCCGTAGGAGATAAGATCTCCCCCGAGCGCACTTTAACCTCGGCTGCAAGATAGGAGGTCTCCCTCGAGTCGACTTCAACTGACGAAGATAATGTCGCCCCCGAGGAGCTCAAATCCGACCTCGATCGAAGGAAGCGAGTCTTACTTCGGCTGCAACATCAGCTTCATCGACTTTGGCCGGAAACGAGTTCCATTTCAACTCCAAACATCGACTGAAGATGAGGTCTCCCCCAAGCCTCAGCCTCAACTTCAGCGTCAATCTTGGCTGGAGATGAGACCTCCCCGAGCTTCAGATGCAACGAATGCGGAGCCTGGAAGAAGACTTCGGCAGTCGCCTATTCTGGTACTCCCTTCTTTCAATTTTTGAACTCGGGAGTGGGGGGGCTACTGTTGGGGATAAATCCCGCTCCTGCCGAAGCCCGGCCCGACGCTCAGCCCAATGTAACCAGTAGGCCGCTGAAGAGCTATAGCGCCAGGCGCCAGGCCGAGCCCCTACCACGGCCGAACTGCCTGGAGGCCGAACTCCCCTGCGCCAAGGTCCGGGCCGAACTCCCACCGCCAGCCGAACTTCCTGAGGGCCGAGCTCCTTGGACTCCAAGCGGCTGGACTTCTTCGGGAGACGAACTCCTTCGGACCGACCCCAGGCGAGCCCGTGCAGCCGAACTCCTTTGGACTTCCCACGGCCGAGCTCCTTCGGACCGACCCCAGGCGAGCCCCTACCACGGCCGAACTGCCTAGAGGCCGAACTCCCTCCGCCCGCCGAACTTCCCACGGTCGAACTCCTTCGGGCCGACTCCAAACGGCCGAGCTTCAATGAAGTCCTCTCAGCGGCCGAACTCCTCAGCAGTCGTCACTTAGGAGCCCGAACTCCTCAGCAGTCGTCACTTAGGAGCCCGAACTCCTCAGCAGTCGTCACTGGGCCGAACTCCTCAGCGGTCGCCCTCATCAAACTTCGGCCGACCGAGCTCCTACCGAACTCTCGAGTGTCCAAGCCTCAGCCCAAGCCCCAACAGCCGGCCGAACCCCAGACGGCCGAGCTTCGACTTCTCAGCAGCCGAACTCTTCTGCGGACGAGCCTTAGCTGCATACCTCTTACCAGACGCCTATGGGAGCCGAACTCCCTCCCATCTTCCTCTTCAGGAGCCCGAACTCCCACGAAATGGGCACACGACGAAGGCCTTCAACCCTTCATTCGGCGAGCTCTGCAACCATTACTATCAGTCAGTCCGCCGTACCATCGGTCAGTCCGCCGCGGGCGATAGCGACCCACTGCCAGGCGGCGATGGCTGTCTCCCTCAATCCGCCGCACACGGCACCAGTGGGACTGACTCCGCCGAACCTCGAGCGGTCCGCCAGCACGCGGCTGCAGTTGTCACCATCAAGCTCCACTATATAAAGGACCCTCCCGACACGCTAAGGCTAAGCTCTCTGGACTCTTAACTCTCTAAGCTCTCCTCCACATCTCTAAGCTCGGGAACTCATTCCGAGCACTCCATTACTGTTGGTCGGAAACTAACTTGACCGTCGGAGGGTCCTGCCGGAGCCACCACCCCACCGGCTCCGGACGGGACTTCGTTTTGCAGGTCCCCGGCGGCGCCCAGCGGCCTCGATTGCGGCGACCCCCGGCGGCGACGGATTTCTGCACCAACAATATCTATTTGAATTCATTATCATATCTGAATTAATTTAGATATGAATAAAAATTTAAAAATTTAATTAATATTTATATTTATATATATATTTATCAAAAAAAATAAATATAAATATGGATAGACAACTATTCGATCTATATTTGAATATTTAAATTTATATATAATTTTATATAATTTTATATAATATATATTAATTTTTTTAAAATATATATATATAATTATATAAATATATTATAAATTTAATTTATTATTTATTTAATAATATTTTTATGACTTTATTTCAGTTCTATTTTTTTTTTTGAAGTCTCCGTTACTAGCTATGGTACTGTATAATGGAAATGCATCCGAAAGCGAAACATGTATGGCTATATTAATAAATGACTATACTTTTTATCTATATTATTTATATAGATTGAGAAATTTATATTTTTTTAAAGAATAAAATTAATATGATCATCTAACCAAATGGTAAGATTTTAATTAAAATGGTATTTGGATTGAAAAAAAAAAATCAAACATGAAGAAACTTTCCATTATTATAGCATAAATATCAAACAATGATAAAATAAATTAATTCTGTATACCAAGGCATTGTCTTAGTTGAATTCAAACTCCTACTTCTCCTTGACAAATGGTTTTATATTGAACTTGTTGGGGGCTATCAATTTGTCGCTCGACTCACAAACCTAACCAACAAATTATCAAACATCGATGGATGTTCGTCGACTGACGATCGACGATGGATGATGGATGATCGACAAGTTACTTGATGAACCACCGACCAATCGATTCGACGATCGATATTCCACTAATCCAACTAATTATTGATCAATTAGTTGAAGGACGACAATTAACATCCGATCAATCATCACCATGGAGAAGGCTGTCCGAAATATCAACACTCATCGATCCATCAACTATCTCGCCAACACATTGACGAAAATGCCAACATATGACCATCCGATAGATAATCGGACTGACAAGCGATGATTGGTGATTGCTTCTTCCGACCAATTAACCATCGATCGAAAATCATCACGATAATAATTAGCTTGAAGTCCTTCGACCGACAAATGATTGGTTGGTACAAAGTTAGTCGACCGATGATCCATCGATACAAAATCAGTCAACCGACGATCGGTCGGTACAACATCAGCCGACTGATGACCCATCGGCATAAAATAAGCCGATCGATCGATGATCGGTCGGTTTCAAATCAGACGACTAACCGATGGGAGCTCTCCAAACAGCCTATTCGACTTCCGATCGGTCCTACAAAATCGCCTCCGAGAAGAGCGGGCGACAACAATTAATGGATGGTTTAACTACTTACCTACGATCACATTACACCAAAAAAAGAAGGGCCCACGTGCTAAGCAGTTACTACTCCGACATCTATAAAAGAAAGATAACCTAGTCAGTTTGGTAGGAGGCATCTAATACTTTTAGAGCAATCTCTATCTTTTTGCTTCTCATTTTTCTGTCCGACCAGTCCATCCTACTAACTTAAGCATTGGAGGGTCCTCGCTGGAGCCAATACCGGTCAGTGCAGACTTATCTTGCAGATTTTTCGACGTTCAATCGCAGGCATAGATGGATTAGCCGCAACAGATTGAAACGCTAGGTAGGGGAAGGGCTCGGCAAATCAAGGATCAAACATTATAAATGGCAAATACTAGTGCTCGAAACTCATCCAGCTCCACCAGTCAATCATCCCGACGAGAAGCACTTCCCCCTCCACCACCGTTAGTGGCGGAATCAAGTTCTTTGCGTCCAGCAATTATGGCAAACGTGCAAGCCCAGCAACTGGCTGCCTTAACGCAGTAAGTCCGAATGCTGATGGAAGCTATTCACAGCCTCCAACAACAATCGCAGCCGATGGTGGAAGGTCTAATGATGCAAGCTGTACCATCTAGGCATAGCCATCGTATTTTAAGGTGCTCTACCACCCCCTCACCAGAACGACCATCTCGATGCTCACACTGGATGGAATCTTCATCTCCTCGCCATTCGCGAGGAACTGTCCATCAGTCACGATGGTCCATCTCCCCATCTTCTCATCGAAGTCGGTATGAGGAGAAACGGTCGAGCAACCCGACAACTTCTCCCTCCTTTAGTTCTTCAGAGGATGACACCAAGGATATCTCGCCAGCAATGACTCAACAACTATGAACGAAAGTTCAAAAAGATCAATCATCGACTGGCCTGGATCAAGGAGGACACAAAGGAAGGATCCTCCGACGGTCTCTGAGTCCGAACAACTCCCTTCTCCTCGCGTATCTTGAACGTGCCGATCCCATCGTAATTCGAGATGCCTCAAGTGAAGTCGTATGATGGCTCCACCGACCTAGTCGATCATTTCTAGAGCTATAAAGTTCTCATGATGATCTAGGAGGCGAATGACACCCTCATGTATATCGACTTTCCGACCATCCTTCGGAAAGCTGTCCGAGCTTAGTACTCTAGGCTTCAGCCGAAAAGCATCGATTCTTTCGAGCAACTCGAAGACTCCTTTGTGGCTCATTTCAGCACCAACCAAGTGAAGCAACGAACTTCAGACAATCTCTTCTCGATCAAGTAGAATGAGGGAGAGACTCTTCGGACCTTCGTAGCGCATTTTAACACCGCTACACTAGAGGTCCGAAACCTCAACGAGGAAAAAAGCAGGTTTCGACCATGAGGTAGGATCTACGAAATTTTCGGTTCACTTACTCATTGGATAAGAACCCTCCCTCGACTTATGCAAAACTTTTCGAGCGCGCATATAAATATATTTGTGCAGAAGAAGACACTTTCAGCCAGCGCCAATTAAAACGAAAAGGATCAAAAGAAGAAATAATGAAAGAATGATGCTTCAATCAGATCCAATCGATCCATTCCGAACAAGAAAGCGACGTCCTTCTGATTGAGTCCAATACCAACTCATTCGAAGGATCGGTGTAATAACTATACTCTCCTCTCCACTCTATGTGCGTAAATCTTGATGGAGATTGAAAGAGAGAAGTACCTTCACTGACCCCGCCAATGAAACGTTCGAGTAAGGATAAAAGGAAGTACTATCGATTCTATCGCGACTATGGCCATGACACCGAGCAGTGCTTCCAGCTGAAGGATGAGATCGAAGCACTCATCCAACGGGGATTCCTTGCCAAGTTCCGACTCCATCGTCCGATCAAGCCACAAGCTGATCAACCACCAGTGTCAAAGGAAATTCATCAAAATTGACTGACGGCCAGGGTGATCAACAAGATCTCTAGGCAACCAAGAGTTAGGAGGCAACATCCGAAGATGAATCAACTAAAAAGCGATGATTCGACGCCCAACAAGCAATGTTAATGCATAACTTCTTTACGAAATAACAAAAGAAGAAAAGCATCAATCTACTAGTTGCGAACTAGTTGGTTTGCCCCGACTAGTAAAGAACGCGACCTATACCGATTTGGCTATGACCAAACCGAAGGACGGTTGGCTTGCACCCGATCGTCATGATCAAATATTGATTGATAAAAAACTGACTAAAAGTTGGTTAGAAACCGACCAAGGGTTGGCTTATCCCCGACCTATGAATATCTCAACATGATCAAATATTGGTTGGTAAAAAATCGACTAAAAGTTAGTTAGAAACCGACCAAAGATTGGCTTATCCTCGACCTATTAATATCTCAATATGATCAAACATTGGTTGGTAAATAAATGACTAAAAGTTGGATAGAAATCAATCAAGGATCGGCTTACATCTGATCGACAAATACCTCAGTAAATTGATCAAGTATTGATTGATAAAAAATCAACTAAAAATCGATTAAAAATCAACACAAGATGAACTTCGTTCGTCTAGACTAAATCAGGAAGACACTCAACTCATTTGGCAAAGATGAATCGAAAGCCGACGGATGATGTTAGTTCAAATTCGACTACTGGATGATGGACAATTATTAATGGTAGATGGTAGAATGAAGCTCGAAGTAATGCCACGTGTCGACTCCTTACGTTCGGTGCGAAGTACAAAATCATTACACTGAACTTGGAAATGGAGGGGCAACTATTGGGGCTATCAATCTATCGCCCGACTCACCAACCTAGCCAACAAACCATCAGACATCGATGGATGTTCGTCGACTGACGATCGATGATGGATGGTTGACAAGTTACTCAATGAACCACCGATCAATCAACTTGACGATCGATGTTCCACTAATCCAACTGATTGTTGATCAATTAGTTGAAAAACGATAATTAACATCCGATCAATTATCGCCACGAAGAAGGCTGTTCGAAAGATCAACACTCACCGATCCATCAACTATCCCATCGACACATTGATGGGAGCATCGATATATAACCATTCGATAGATAATCGGACTGACAAACGAGGATCGGTGATTGCTTCTTTCGACCGACTAACCATCGGTCGAAAATCATCAAGGCAATAATTGGCTTGAAGCCCTTCGATCGACCAACAATCGATCGATACAAAGTCAACCGATCGATGATCCATCGATACAAAACCAATCGACCGACGATTGATCGGTACAACATCAGCCGACTGATAATCCATCAGCACAAAATAAGTCGATCGATTGATGATCGATCAGTTCCAAATCAAATGACTAATCGATGGAAGCTCTCCAAACAGCCTGTCTAGCTCCCGATCGGTCCTACAAAATCGTCCTTGAGAAAAATGGGCGACAACAATTAATGAATGGTTTAACTACTTACCCACGATCATATTATATCGAAAAAAGAGCGATCCACGTGCTAAGCAGTTACTACTCCGACATCTATGAAAGAAAAATAATCTGATCAGTTTGATAGGAGGCATTTAATACTTTTAGAGCAATCTCTATCTTTTTACTTCTTATTTTTTTGTCTGATCAGTCCATCCTACTGATGTACTAACTTTCCTTTTCGGCATTTAATCATAAGCATAGATGAATTAACTATAATAAAATTTTATTTTTAAATTAAATTTTTATATATATACAGTATAGTTTCATAGATATCGCCCATAATAAATATATCTCACGAGAGGCTGAAGTATAAAATATATATATATTTTGAGTTACATATTTCGATTCCATGCGATGGTTAAATGACATCGGGCTATACGGCCCGCGGTGTACAAAGTATTTATTTTTAAATTTATTTCACCTTTTGCCGTCTCCCGTAGCTTTTGCCGTAGTCTCTCTTGTTTTTTCGTAAGTTTGGTGCCTCCTCCTCCTTCCATCTATCTCTCTCCACCTCCCATACCCTCCCTTTACTGTCTGTTGCAGGTCGAACGAAGGGTCCAAGTTGGAGCTCTTGTACTTCTTTTGTTGGGTATCTTCATATATGGTTTCTGTTTCCGTCAAATAGAAAAAAAAAGACACTTCTTTTTCTCATTTGGCGTTTTTTTTGTCCCCCGATTTCTTTGTCGTTTGGTTTATGGGCAGTGGGCCAAAGAAGATTTGATAGTGTTTTCCGCACTTTCTTTGGACAGAATTGATGCTTTTTGGTGAGTAGGATTTAAGGGAGGATGCTTCTCTTGTGCTGGAAGTAATGCTCCCTGTGGTCTTTGATTTCTTGATATTTCGCTTTTTGTCTTCTTTTTTACTTATCTTCAGCTGAATCGTTGGCAATTTGACTGATTTTTTTTTGGCCCTTCTTCAGTAATTGGAGCCCCACTTTTTCTTTGCTCCTTCCGGGGTTTGGGTTTTGATCTGTCCGCCCCCTTCTCTTATGAGTAACCAGCGATTGAGCACCAAAAGATCTCGGTTTGTTTTCCTCCATTATGTCCTATTTATTTTTGATTTCTTGCTTTTTTGTTTTGCATGATAATTCTTTTCTTTTCAATCGTTTTCGTTTGCCGCGAAGATGGGAACTTAAAAGAGCGGAGATTTTTCATAACCTTCTCACCATAGAAAATTTCTTTTTCCTGTTTCGAACCAAAATGGAACCAATTTGCCTCCAAGATCTTGCCTATTATCAATTGTTGCTTCTTGGTTTCGATTTCGTTAGCTCTTCTTGTTGATCTGAGTGGTGATCCATTGAACAAAAAGCGGTTTCCATTTCCCCCAAATTTCTGTGTCTTCTTGAAATCTTTTTTACTTATTTCTCTTCTTTGGCTCTCTGGATTCTAATATTATCTTAGTCTAGTAGATTGGAATCCGAATGAGCTGCCTTTTGAATCATTTCTTTGTTCTAGATCTTGACTCTATTTCTCTTATCGATCTCGGTCTTTTGGGCAGGGCTACAGGGTGCTTCTTCTCTTCCCCAGTTGAAAACATGGGGAATTCTAGTGAATTCAGGGGATGGGACGAGCTGATTCCTGATGCTCTGGGCTTAATCTTTCGGAACCTTTCACTTTAGGAGATCCTCACCGTGGTCACGTACTCTTCATTTCCTTCACCCTACCTTGCGCCAAAAGAAATTATGGGAAGGACATTTATAATATTTTATAAAATTTAACCATACTAATAATATTTCATAAGATTTAATCTTTCAGATGATTGTCACGTCATAACGTAATCTAATAGACGGTTGAGACTCTTTGTAATGTTTATAAAATTTTGAAATCTATTGAAAATTTTGAGGTCTAAATATAAATAAGTTAAACTTTAAGGGCGTTGCTGTAATTTTCTTCTTAAATTATGGTGCAGCAAGGTTGTTTAGGTCTTTCTTGTTCTTGTTGGTTTGTAGGATCAAGGCACCAAACAATAAACATCTGAATTTTTAAGAGAAAATGCCATTTGTGATCAAGTGTCATTTGTTTCTAAGCTCTACTTGAAAGGCTGTTTTGAGATGACAATAAAATATGGCCTGGGTGTGCAGCAACTGAAGTGCCAAAGTCCCTTTCGAGCAATGGCCCCATTTGTTCATCGGGTAAAGTTATGAAAGTTTTCTGCAATTTTAATTTAATTTGGAGATTGGATAAAGGCACTAAAGCCTCCTCGATGCTATGTATTTTAAACCTAGCGACAATACTTTCATATTTAACATTTAAAAGCAATTAACGCTGGATGATATTGATTTCTTTGTTAAAAAAACAAATACAGATTCCTTCTTATTTTTGCCCAGAGTATTCTATCTTCCTATTTTTGGGTTTTGGAGTTGGAGAGCTATTTAAACAGGTTTTATTCATTTCAATCATTTTGCACTGATTTATTTATTTATTTATTATTTTTTAAATTATCTTTTTTTTCATTTATTTTCTAAATTATAATCCACGTTGAAATCGCTGATTCAACCGGCAATTTCATAGATGCTGACGTGTTTCTTTTCTTTTCTTTTTAGATAGATGGAGGAGATGGTGGAGAATCTAACATAGAGGGAAGGGGGTGGGGTTTAGGGGCCGGCGGGAGGTGGTAGGGAGAAGTCACACGGAGAAGGAGAGGTTGGGCGGAAAAGATGGGGGGCGACATGGGTGGAGAGGCGCGAGAAGTGGTGGCCGTGTGGAGGTGGACTTGAAGGGACAGCATGGGTGGAGAGGCACGAGAAGTGGTGGCCGTGTGGAGGTGGACTTGAAATCACCATCCGAATGGGTGATTTTAGTGAAATTACCATTTGGTCCAACAATTTCAGTGAAATCGCGAGCTCAAATGGTAATTTCTTCTGGACCGACCAGCAACAAAGTCGTGCATGATTGAAAACGATGCGAAAGGGTAGAAGGAGACGTGGAGCAACAAACGAGGGGCAACACGATTGAGGAAGGTGTGGGAGGTGGGAGGAGTTGCGAAGCAGCGGTCGGGGTCCTCATGATCGGCACGGGTGGCTGGGGTGTGGGTTCACGATGGGATGGATAAGGGCAGCAATGGAGGGGGCCGTGGAGAGTGCGGGGTGCGGGTTCGAGAGAAGAAAAAGAAAGAAAAAATTAATAATAATTATAATAAATATTTAAAAAAAATTAAAAAAAATAAATTATAAAAAAATTAAAATAGAAGATTTTTATAACAAAAAATAGATTTTTAAAATAGTGATAAAAAATTATTCTAAAAATAATTTTAAAAAATTATAAAATATTAATTTAAAAGGATAATTTTAAAAAATACTTAGAAAAAAGGAAGATTTTTAAAAAATAATAAAATTTTATTTTTAAAATTATCTAACCAAAAGAGTGCATGAGAAGAAGAAGAAAAAAATCTTTTTGTTGGTGCAGAATCTGGTCGACGCGGGACGAGCTGGAGTGGAGGCGAACGAGATTGCCATCGATGACCTGCAAAATAAAGTTCCATTCGGAGTCAGTAGTGGTGGCTTCAATGGGACCCTCCGACAATTAAGTCAGTTCTTCTGGTCAAAAGAAATGGAGTGCTCAGGCGAGAGCTCGGCAGAGTTTCGAGAAGAAGAAGAGAGCTTAGAGCTTAGAAAAAACATATCTGAAGGATCCCTTTTATAGGCAGAGCTTGATTGATGGTGACAGCTGCAGCTGTTTGACAGCGGACCGCTCGAGGTCTGATGGAGTTCGATACGGAGAGAAAGGTATTGTCAGACTGATGGTGACAGCCATATCATCCGATAGCAGGGTGCAGAATCTGATCGACGTCGGGACGAACTAGAGTAGAGGCGGACGAGGTCGCTGTCGGTGACATGCAAAATAAAGTTTTATTCGGAGTCGGTGGTGGTGACTCTGGTGACCTGCAAAATAAAGTTCCGTCCGAAGTCAGTGGTGGTGGCTCCGACGGGACCCTCCGATGATCAAGTCAATTCTTTTGGCCAACAGAAATGGAGTGCTCAGGTGAGAGCTCGGCAGAGTTTCGGAAAGAAGAAGAGAGCTTAGAGCTTAGAAAAAACATATCTGAAGGATCCATTTTTTATAGGCAGAGCTTGATTGATGGTGATAGCTGCAGCTGTTTGGCAGCAGGCCGCTTGAGGTCTGGTGGAGTTCGGTATGGAGAGGAAGGTATCGTCAGACTGATAGTGACAGCCATATCGTCCGGTAGCGGACCGCTCGAGGTCTAGTGGAGTTAGTCATGGAGGGGGGCACCGTTTGTAGCATCGTCTGTGGCAGACTGATGGCGATCATTCATCGAGATTTAATAGTCATAGCTCTGAGAAAGCAGGTGTTGGTTGGTGGACTTTGGCATATATCAATTTCAGAGGAGTTCGAACTTCTGAAGAAAATACGTTTGGAGAGGATTATCCGAGAGCAATCGGCTGGAGGAATCTAATTGAGGAAGAAGTTCGAAAGGAGTTCGACCCTTAAAGAAGTTCGATCGAAGAAAAAATTTGGAAGGAGTTTGGCTCCCGTAGGCGTTCGACTAAAGGAGTGTGGAGGGAGTCCGGCTTCTGTAGACGTCCGACTGAAGGAAAAGCTCGAAAAAAGTTCGGCTTTCGTAGGCGTCCAATAGGAGAAGTGCAGAGGGAGTTCGACTCTCGTAGGAGTCTGACTGCAGGAGCAATCTGGAAGAAGTTCGGCTCCCGTAGGCGTTCGATTAGAGGAGAAGTTCGAAAGAAGTTCGGCTCCCGTAGGCATCCGACTGGAGGAGTGTGGAGAGAGTTTGGCTCTCGTAGGAGTCCGACTATAAGAGCAATCTAGAAGGAGTTCGACTCCCGTAGGTGTCCGACTGGAGGAGAAGCTCGAAAGAAGTTCAGCTCCCATAGGCGTCCGACTAGAGGAGTACGGAGGGAGTTCGGCTCTCGTAGGAGTCCGATTACGAGAGCAATCTGGAAGGAGTTCGGCTATTGAAGAGTTCGGCAGAAATTCGGCCATTGGGGGAGTTCGATTGGAGCTCGGCCGCTGAGAAGTTCGGCCGACTGAAGGGATTCGACAGGGACTCGACCGTTGGGGAGTTCGACGGTTGAAAGAGTTCGACTAAGGTTTGGCCGCTGAAGCTCTTCCATAATCATCGGTTGCATTAGGCTAAGCATTAGGCTAGACTTTGGTAGGAGCGGA
The DNA here is from genome assembly GCA_006176705.1 of Cocos nucifera. Lineage (NCBI taxonomy): Eukaryota > Viridiplantae > Streptophyta > Magnoliopsida > Arecales > Arecaceae > Cocos > Cocos nucifera. The sequence goes on along the minus strand of QRFJ01002987.1, from coordinate 120,625 downwards.
CTTTATCCCCAATAATAGTCCTCCCCACTTTCGAGTTCAAAACTCGAAGGAAGGGAGTATAAAAAAGGCGACTACCAAAGTCCTCTTCAGGGCTCTGCGCCAGTTCAAGTTGAAGCTTGGGAGAGATCTTATCTCCAGCCAAGGTTGACATTGAAGTTGAGGCTCAGGGGGGTCCCATCTCCAGTCGAGGTCCAAGGAGACCTTATCTTTTGTTGACATTACGGTTGAAGCTTATGGAAGATTTTATCTCCAGCCAAGGTTGAAGGAGATCTTCTCTCCTATTGATGTAGACTTTAAAACTCGGAGGAAGATCTTATCTCCAGCCGAGGTTAAAATTGAAGTCGAGGCTCGGGGGAGATCTCGTTTCCAGTCGAAGTTGAGGAAGATCTCATCTTCTGTTGACGAAGATGTTGAAGCTCAGGGGAGATCCTATCTCCAACTGAGGTGGAAGTTAAAATCGAGGCTCGGGAGATATCTTATCTCCAGTAGCCGAGGCTGAGTGAGATCTTATCTCCTACTAACGTAGACTCTGAAGCTCGGGAGAGATCTTATCTCTCGCCGAGGTTGAAGGAGATCTTATCTCTTATTGATGTAAACTTTGAAGCTCGGAGGAGATCTTATCTCCAGCAACCGAGATTGAGGAAAATCTTATCTTCTATTAACATAGACTTTGAAGCTCGGAGGAGATCTTATCTCCAACAACCGAGGTTGAGGGAGATCTTATCTCCTATTGACGTAGAAGCTCGGAGAAGATCTTATCTCCAACGATCGAGGTCGAAAGTGGAGCTCAGAAGAGATCTTATCTCCGACAGTCGAGATTGAATGTGGAGCTCAGGAGAGATCTTATCTCCAGCGATCGAGGTTGAAGGTGATTTTATCTCCTGCAGTCGAGATTGAAGATGGAGCTCGGGAGAGATCTTATCTCCAGCAGTCGAGGTTAAAGGTGGAGCTTGGAGGAGATCTTATCTCCAACGGTCGAGAGATCGAAGTTAAAATCAAGGCTTGGGAGAGATTTGGCGTGTACAAACTGTGCATACCTACTGGACTGTCATCTAGTTTCTATTTTCATTGTGTATTGCTTGAGGAAACATTTCAATGCGTTTCCAGAATACTCCATATAATTGCTCATTTGTGAATTACATTTTTTCCTTTTTTATGATATGTTGGTATACAATCTTTTGTATTTTGAAGTATACTATCAATTCCCACAAAAGGATGTGAAGTGGTGAAAAGTTGAGTCTGGAGATAAGAAGGTTGGTTTGGATTTTCAGGACTTCTTCATGATCTCCTCTGGAAAACGCAAAAGGGACGATTATGCTTCCCAGTTAACTTCTGGAGGTTATATGCCACAACAAGATGGAAGTGGAGATGTGATGATAGAATTTCTTCTACCAGAGGTGAATTGCAAAACTTACAAAATCATGACCTGCTTTCTTGTTTTTTCTCCCACTTTAATTGCAGTAGAGATTAATTTGTTGTTGATGCCACCAGACTTATTAAGGTTAGTTTAGTCTGTCAACTGATTATGTTTGTGAGGGTTGAAAGTGCCCTGTGCTCTGTTTGATATCTCAAAACACCAATTAGTGATGGTTGGCGGGAAATGCTACATGATATGGATAATTATCATTTCCAACCATAACTGCAATGAACATGCTTTAACTTATCAATTTGGTCTGCAGTAATTTTGCCCGCTAGTTCCTTGAATCGCTCTAGTGACTTTTCTAGTCTCTCTCTCTCTCTCTCTCTCTATTTTTTCTCCTGAAGTATTGCATATTCAGGAGCATGAGCTTAGTGTCATCATAATAATAATCATTAAAAAGTTATAACATCTATTTCTTACATTTTGGATGGATAAATATTTCATAATGTCATGTGGATGTCAAACATTGTAAATTTATGAAGTGCCTCTTTTGAGCATGTCCTTTGTGGGCCAACCAGAATGATCTAATGTTAAATTAAATAGAAAAATAAATACATTGAAACCAAACAACCTTCTGTGTGGAGACCTATGTAAAGTTTTGTCATTATTGTATTTGCTTTTACCAATGTTAAGCCTAGCTATGTTTTTCTACAATAATGGCATAGTCGCAGAATCAATGGGGTTAGGCTTGCAACTCCATAACAGCAAATGTTCGTTTCAGATGTGTCAAAGATCTGCTTATTAGAAATGTGTTGTTGTGTCAAGGACCAAAGACATTCTCAAAGGATGGTGCTAATTTGCATAGCTGCAGCACAGTGTGTCTTTTTTACTGTTCGTAAGTTGCATATGCTAAAAGGGGCCATCCAAATGCATGAGGCTCTCGCCATTGCAGGGTCTGGGGAGCATCAGAAATGCGCAGCCCTACTCTGCATGTGGAGACTGGAGAGGTTGTTATTTTGAACCAGTAACACTCAGGTGACAATGGAGCAACCTTGCCATTGCACCAAGGGTTGCCCTCTTACTAAGTTGCATATGATATGCTTAAATTTTCATTGAAAGCATTATTATAATTATCAAGCATTGAGACATGCTTGCAGTGTTGGCTTTGTGAGTCCTTCTTGCTAACTATTCCTATAAAGCATGCCATCTAATGTACCCCAAGCCTTTTTTGTAATCTTTCTCATAACATCCATTCATGTTTTGTTTGGCAAGCACAATGATGCAACTCCATATAATTTATGGTAAAATTGTCAACTTATTTCATTGCACTTGTTCTGCATACCTATCAAAAGAGAAGCAAGGTTTTATGTTGGCTATGACAAGTGGGTATCATGGTAATCTTCAAAAGTGGGGATCTTCATAGATAAAGTGGACCCAACTGGTGAAGATGCCTTATAAGCTTCTTTATTTCCTGGCTCTTTATAAATATCTTGAGGTCATCAAAAACAATTTCGTCATAAGATGGATCTCAACCATGGGCATCCCTTGTCCTTCAATTGGATGTTACTTTAAGATATTTGACATTGAAAACCAACTCTTAAGTCCTTCATTTATCTTTCAAACCTTGGACCTCTACGCCCTTTTATCCATGTGATTGTCTTGTCATGTGGTTTCTTCTCTTCCATAACTTTACAAAATTCTCCTTTTGAGCTTCTTGCTGTTGTTGCTCAATTTTTTCATAACATATTTACCTTTTTTTTTTTGTAATAAATAAACTATCTCACCTTTTTCTCCAGTCAAGTCTCAGTTGACAGTATTGTGTTATTTAATTGACACAGCCTTCAAATTTAACAATCTAAGAGTACAAATTTTATTTGTTTTCATTTTATTGCCTTGAAGGACCGGTAGTTTGCAAAAACAGAATTTTATTTTTAATTTCTATAAACCAGGTTGTAGGATGTTGCCGTCTATTGTGTATTATAATTATGTTCTTAATAAAAGTTTCTGGCTAGAGGATGTGTGATTGCATCTTTTATACTTATATTCTTTCTGTTTGATCAATTTCTGTAAAACATTGGTATTGCAATAAAAGAATAATACTGGGCTGTGGGCATAACAGTGGTCATACACTGGTGTTATCACCACTCTCATGCTTCAGGTAAAGTTGTATATGTATAGTCAAAGAATCCTTTTTTTGTTTCCCTAATTATAATCTGATGTGTGAGGATATTTATAAAAGAAGTCAAGTGAACAGTTTGTTTGAAGTTCATTCTATTCCATGAGCAAGAATTTCAGGTGAATATCAACTTTCAAAGTACAAATCTAATGTCCATCCATCTATCAAACAGTTGGGCACAATTAACTTTGGTTTAACTTTCTGAGAGGGTTTATTTTATAATTTTGCATTAATACCAAATTTAAAATATTTAAGATTCAAAACATGCCTATCTAGTAGAAAATGTGAACTGATGGATATTTGCAAGCCCCCATCATTGATTGTGTTTACAGACCGAGAGGGCATCGTCCTCAATTGCGTGCAACACAGCATACTAGTTCTAAAATTGGATACGTTCATAGTTGCAGTTGGAAGTACAATGCTTCTTTTTCTTTTTCTTTTTCTGTTTATTTTGAGGAAATGGAAGTAATTTTTTCTACTGTTAGCTGCAACATGTTAGCTGGTATCATGTGCACCTCTGATCTTGATCTTTCATTCTTTAGAATCAGCCAAAAGAAGTTCAAGAATCAATGCCTGGTCGTGACCGAGAAACTGCAATTAAGATTCTATCTAAGAGGGAAACAGAAGCAGCTCCAGTGCTTCCTCAGCAGGATGGGGTCAATGATGAATATGATGATGTATTTACTGAATGTTAGAATAATTTTAAATTTATTATTCTTTTTTATTGTTTTCCTTTCATTGACATTATTTTGGGTTTTATTTTTGAAGCTGTTTCATTTCCAGGGAGTTGCGAATGAAGACTACAATACTCCAGCAGAACATGGTAAATTTCTAGTAAAATGCTGAATTACATTTGAGTGTGAAATGTTTTTAATACAGGGATATGCTTTTGAGAATCTCATTACAAGCTGGCCTTTATGTTTTTTAATCCCATTCTGTTAGTTGAGCTACGAGCTGCTACCCCTGCTGTTGGCACACCAAAACCAGCTAAAACATGAAGCAGTTGAGGATGATGAGCCTCCTCTGAATGAAGATGACGACGACGATGATGATTTAGATGACCTTGAGAATGGTGAGGAAGAGCTAAACACACAAGGATTTAGTGCTAGCTCAGTTTGACAAGGTAACTGCTATGCCTTTTGTCATAGGAGGGGCATGTTAAGACAAGGTAATTGCTATCTTACTGATTCCCTCTAATTTTAAATTTTTTCATTTGAGTAGGTAACACGGACAAAAAGCAGATGGAAGTGCACTCTCAAGGATGGCATCATGCATATCAACAGTAGGGATATTCTTTTTAATAAGGTGTGTACTTTCAAAATACAACTTTTGACATAATTTTTTTCCCCATCAGCTGCAATCCCTCAAGATTTTTTTTCCATCAGCAACAATCTCTTAAGAAAATTATTTTAGCTTTTCTGGGCATTCAATCCTGTAAAAT
>QRFJ01002987.1:81406-115638 GCA_006176705.1 Cocos nucifera | reverse complement strand
CAACTTTTCACCACTTCACATCCTTTTGTGGGAATTGATAGTATACTTCAAAATACAAAAGATTGTATACCAACATATCATAAAAAAGGAAAAAATGTAATTCACAAATGAGCAATTATATGGAGTATTCTGGAAACGCATTGAAATGTTTCCTCAAGCAATACACAATGAAAATAGAAACTAGATGACAGTCCAGTAGGTATGCACAGTTTGTACACGCAATTCCCTATGATGAACAAGCTTTGTCAAATATCTACAAACATGTGTTCGTGTGCATGAACAATAAATTAGCAACCCAAATGTCACATTCAATAAAGAGTATACCTGGGTCATGGGTTGATCAGAAGCTCCTCTATCCACCTCATCACGTCCTTCCACGTAAGCTTCAGGACCCAACACCACATAAAGCACATCAATATTTTACCATCAACTTGTTCATATAATATTACTTGGTTGACAAAATTACCACCAGCATGCTCAAGCAAGTAGAACCAGGTTCCCTGTGCTTACCGACATTAACATCAACACCCAAAGGTCTTTGAGTCATCCAAGAGGAGGGTGGTTGCTGCAAAATTCATGAGCAAAGTTCAGGAGGATCTTATTCCATCAATACCATCTAAGACGCAAACCTTTTGAAATACTAATAAACTGGTAATCTTTGGAACAGTCGCATATCTTCACGACATAGAGCATGCCAAAGTAACACCACCATTTACCACATTAACTAGATTAAATAATAATGACAGATTATCTTGCTGAACAAATAATATGACTTAGATAGTTTATTCATGTATTAGCATACCATGTATGGGCTAGGCCTCCCAGCTTTTAAATCAACACCATTTCTGATATCAGTTGTTGGAGATGGAGCATAATCGGAGGGGCCCGTAGGGATGTTATACATCGACTGATCTGTTCCTGGCAACGGAGTTTGAATGGGGGTTTGCAGAGGAGTCTGCAGCCAAAGCCCAAAGAAAATGGAAAATTGAAAAAAAGAAAAAGAATATCAGAGGCAGATAACGCTACAAAACGAGGGTTTCATAGAAAGTGTCTCTACGCAGCGAAATGCACAAGGAAAGCCGAGACCTCACCGGTGGAAAGAGCATCTCAGCCGTCGGGGTCTCGTACTCCTCCGCCGGCCCTTCATACGGTACATTCAGATCATGGACGGGGGTGATCGGTGCGGCAGGCTTCTGGACAGGTGGCGGCCTCTCTATCGTCCCGCTGATGGCTCCGCACTGCAACATCTTCATCTCCCAGAGCTGGATTTATTTTCCCAAGAATCCGCTTGTAAGTCAAAACATGTAAACCAAATCAAAGAAACAAAATCCAAGCACCAAAAAAAAAAAAAAAAATCAAAACCACAGAAATAGGGCGGATTAAAAATCTAAATTTTCTCTCTTTTTTTCTTTTTTTATTTCCTTTTTTTTTTTTTTTTGAGGAGGGGATTTTAGTAGCGGAAAGGGCGAGAAGAAGAAATCACCGCTTGGAGCTCAGTCAAGACGTTCTCTCCGACGCCGAAATTGATAAACTCATCACGGACCTTGTTGATCACATCATCCACCACATGGATGTAGACACTGGAGACGTTGCTCGCCATCTCCGAAGATCAAGAACGGAACGGACGGAAAGGAGAGGCGAAGCAGAACCAGCAGGCGAGATTGGAGAGTGGGAGGGGCGCGAATCGGAGCCCAACCGAGGGTAAGAGCATGGAGGATCACGGGCTTTAGGGGGATCTAGGGTTTCGAGCTCGGCGAGTGGGTGGAGGGGGGAAGGAGAGAGAGAGAGGAGAGGGAGGAGGGGATGCGGACGAGAAAGCTGGGTATTAAGAGAAGAATATAAATAGGTTTGCATCCGTGAGGACGCGTCGGGCACGTGTCGAGATCTGCAGACGCTAGTGGGAGGGTCGGGAGGAGGCGGCGTCCGAGACAAGCGAGCCCTTGCCCAGACAGTGCGACCGCCTTTTTCGGGTGGAGATCGACGTATATCCTTCAAAATATATAAAATTATATAAATATTTTTATAAAATTATATATATATATATATATATATATATATATATATATATATATATATATATATATATATATATATATATATATATATATATATATAATTGACTCTACCAATATACCGTGCTCTCGATTTAATTGAGTTTCTCAAATGATTTATCTTTGTAAGAATAGTTTGGTGGTTGTTGTGCTCGGAATGATAATAACTCCAATATCATTTGCTTCTAAGATGATGCCGAATGATGGAGATTTTGTTCAGATCTTATATTTAATATAAGATTTATTACTATTAGTCTTCTAATAAATATCAAATTAATTAGAAAGAGGATGTTGGTCGGTACTCGATGGTGGCAACTTGATTTATAAAATAAATTTTTAATTAGAGTTGATTTTGATGGGATCCTTCGACACTCAAATCAAAAATCTAGAGAGTAGAAAGAAGGAGCATATTGTTGGGAGAGAGGTGTTTGCCTATCTCGAGGGTTCCTCTTGATCCTCTATTTATAAATGAGAATGAAAGCACCTATTTATAGGTGAGAGTATATTGTTGGAGAATTAGATTGTTAGCCTTATCTTATTGGGCGAGATAAATTTGTTACATCATGCCTTATCTGGAGAGATATGTTGTTATCTTTCTTCCTTATCTACCTAGGGCAAGCTATCCCGTGAGTTCTATGGCTTTCTTATCTTGACATAAATCAGGCAACTATATTAGGCATAAAAGTTTCCTAAATTGTTGGTATGAGTCGGCCTTGACGATACCTTAGGTCGATTAAGACTAAGGTCAGTCATGACCGATGCCTCCGTTCCTCGGTTCTCATCGAGGAATCAAATTTTTCATCTACATCATATGCCCCTTACTCCTGAGTTCGAACTACAATTAAGTCGGATGAAGGGAGTATATTAGATTGATTCGCTTGGTCTTACTGGGAACACGTGTTACATCCCCATCCTCTTGATGAAACATCTCGGTCGACTCTTCTAGCTAGTTGAAATGCCGAATCCCTTTAATTATTCTATCAGCGGAAGATCACTAGGGTCCATCACGATGTACCAAGTGGCAGTCATTTAGTAGGTCTAGCAAAACTGAAGTGCCACCCGCTATTAGGATTAATGATGCTCCCAAGCCTTGAGAGGCCACGAGAGGAGTCAGGATGTTAGCTTCAAAAGATTAGGATAGAAGTGAGTCCTAGGATTAAGATCGGTTTGGTCCTAAAATGGAGGTTCAGCTCTCCACGATTATGAGATCCTAATTTGTGGATCTCATGGGAGCTAATCAAAGTTTGGATTAAGTTTGGATCCATGGGATTGAGTGCATGATTAGACCATAGGTGTATATGGGTTTGGATCAGTGCATTCAGACTGGATTAGCTTAGAAAGTTTTTTACGAGTTGGATTTTGGTCCATATATAAGTATAAATATACATGTATATTGTAAATCCTAATAGTTGACAGGGAATATCATTAGAGCAATTTTCTCCTATATCTCTCTCTTTGGTTTTTTCACATACCAAGGTGCCCTAGGGGGCATGCCTCCAAGCATGGATGAAGGAGGCACGCCCCACTCTTCCTTTAGCCTTAACAACGTCAAAGGATCCTGCACAATACCTACACCATTTAAGGGCTCCATAAATGAGCCATCTGGAGGAGGTTGATTCGGCCACCCAGGTGTGCTAAGTGGCAGCCATCTATCGGGCTTGGTCAAAGTGATGCTTGATCAAAGCCGTCCGAGACTTCTATATATAATGATTATATTCCTCTCAATTTTATCTTTATCATTTTACAGCCTTCATGTTTTGCGGCGACAATGGTCTCCGATGAGAGTTTAGAGCCTTTTCTAGCGGTTATTTTGGTGGCCTTTTTAGCTTGAACTAAGGATGCAAATGAAGCGGATATGGAATGGGTTTCTACTCTCCCATCCCCAACCCGCATCCCCACTACCTCATTCCATCATTCACCCCATCACCTGCAATGGGATGATTTTATTCCCCATCACCTGCCCCACCACAAAATTCATAAGCCCATCACTCGCCCCACCCCACACCTTCTGCCCCACTCCATCCCACTCCATTTGTTAACACATTCAATTATCTAAATCTGAACATAAACATAAATATAAACATATATATAAGGGTACTTTAGCATCTCCTATATATGCGGGGCGAGGTAGGACGGGTTTCGCGTAAACCCGCACCCACCCCATACCCGCAATGGGTTAATAGATTTTTTTATCCGCCATATCTCATGACCCATTTAGCTTATCCATTTATCCATCCTGCATGTGGACTAAGCGGGTTGGATTTGCAGGTTCATGGACCGATTGTCATCCCTAGCTCGAACGATCCCAAGTTGGCTCTGGTGCGGTCCTTTGGTCCTTGGGTTCGTTTGTTTCTTATTTTTAATTCTTTGGTCCCCAGGTTTGTCTGCACTTTTTATTCCCCATGTTTCCCACGTTTTCTTACCTGTCTTGTCTTTACAATTTTGCCCTTCATTTTTGGGTTTCTTTCTCTCCTTTAATCTTTTTTCTTTTAGGATGGATAAGTCAGGGAAGACAGTAGAGAGTTGGTTCTCCGGCTCTTCTTCCTCAGGGTACAGTCCCCAGGAGTCAGACATTGGGCACTGTGATACCCCAACTCAATCATATCAGTTGCACATATATTAAAGAGGCAAAAAAGAAAAGAAAAGAAAAATTAGAAGACTCTTGCTAAAATTAGAAGACTCCTAATGGGAGTCTTTTTCTATCGATCGACTCCTAAATGGAGTCGAAAATCATCATCGGGAGGAGTTTAACTCCTCCCCTTTGATCCTATTTAAAGAGAAGGGGTCTTCTTTCTTCTTTGCATCAAGATCCGAGGCCAAATCGGAGCAAATCACTAAAGTTTTTCTTTCTTTCTTTTTCACCTCGAGCTCGCCTGATTTTAGCCCCAAATATTGCTAGAAAAGAAGGTAAGACCCTCTAATCTTCAAGATAAATTTGTTTGCTATCTTTCCTAGCTCTCATAGCCTGATTTCCAACTGTAATTGTCAATTTTTTTCCCAAAATCCCCTCCCTTGTTTCGGGTTGTATTTCTACCTTTCTTTTGTTGGTTTTTCGATGTCGGTGGTCATCACCGACTGTCGATCTAGATTCTCTGGACTGCACCATTGCAGCTTTAGCTGCTGCCAACCACAGCTATGCTGGTTGAAGCCTTTGATCCGAGAAATGAAAAGGGACCACACGGTTTCCTATTTTGCCAAAAAAAATAAGAAGAAAGAAAGAGAAAGAAGAAAAGAAAAGAAAAAAAGAAAAAAAAAAGGAAGAAAAAAGAAAGAAAAAGAAAAAAAAGAGAGTTTCTCTCTCTTTCTTCTCTCCATTGAGTTTGAATCCCATCTTCGTCTCTCTTTCCATTTTGTCTATCTAATTTCTCTCTCTAAAATTCTTTCTAGACTGTATGTCTCTTTTTATGAATTTCTCTCTCTAGAATTGATCTAGTAAAAGATTTACTTTTGATGATTTTGATTCGATCCTAATAAAAAGATTATGATCCATAGTTGTCGGATAGTTTGCTGGCACCCACCCTGGTTAGATCAAACATCATTGGATTTCATCATCGATTACATTCTACCATCCTACCTTGACCTTTGATTTACAGTTGAAATCTTAGATCAAATCGATTTGATGTCCGACGATGCTACCGCATAGTAAGCCCTACGATGATATAAGATTTTTAATTTTGAAAATAATTGAGGTTAAATTTTGATGAAAGTATGATTTTGGATATTAGATTTTGAAAGAAATTTTTTTTAAATTATGTGAATTTGTTGGAGTACATGTGAGATAAGTAATGATCTACCTTCTCTAGATTTTTTTTATTTATATAATATTATTTCAAATATTGAATAAATTATTGATTGATTTATATATGATTCATGAATCTTATGAAAATATATTTTGAATAAAAATTGATATAAAATTTTAAATTAATATTAGATTATTATTATTACTATTTATTGATATGAAATCATATATGTATATTTTGATTTGATTTGAAATATGTGTTATTTTATGAAAAAATTTTTGATATAATCAAATTTGGACTCTCAGTCTGACTATGTTTTGAATCTTATCAATTAAAAATTATTTATATTTTTAGCCCGACCATCGGGTATAAGCATGGTATTCCAACTCGGCCACAAGATATGAAGTGTGGTATTTTAATCCCATCATAGGATATAAGTATAGTATTTCGATCCCACCACAGAATATAAGTATGGTATTTTGGCTTGGCTATAAAGTATAAGTATGGTCATAGTTAAAGACTGATGAGTTAAGTGAAATTTATTTTGAATCATACTTTTGAATATGATTGATTTCGAGATCAGAATATGATTATGCATATGAATATTTTGAAAGATACTGATATTACCGAATTCCTATTTTGAATATGAATCTAATTATGTTTGTACATTGAGCAATGATAAACTATATTTTAATATTTAAAATTTATATTATCACTTAAATTATCTAATTAAAGTAGTCATTGCTTACTAGGCAGTCTAGCTCATTATCCTATATTTTACTATTTTATAGATTTAGAGGATAAGCTTGACTCAAAGATTCGATATGAGAGAATAAATTAGAGGTAAATTTTGATATTTTATTTTAAATTAGAACTTATTGAATCTTGATACAAAATTATAGAATTTTATTTTATAAGATATTTGATTTAGTTATTTAAAATAAAGTTGAATATTAATTATTTAAATTTTATTCAGCTATTACTTTATGATATCATGATAAGATGTCGTACATGCTTATGAAAATAGTTCTTCATAAGTATGCAGTAATTGTCATGATCCTTGACTTGTGATCTTTGAATGGGGGCGTGATAGGCACAAAGGTGAACATTTCTAATTGGTCTGGGCTTGAATGACCTCAAACTGATCCAAGCTCAATTTGGGATCCCATTTGAATACTGTCTAGAAATTTCAAGGCTGAGTGGTTGGATCTATGACCCTCTCCTAGGTTGGCTCGGTTTGCATGAGGAATCTTTTTACATTGGGCTTAGATTGCTACTTCACCCTTTCATCATATATCTTTTCAAATTTCTTGACATATCCTTTAGTTTGGTAGTATTGAACTTGTGGTGCTTCATTTGTAGCTTTATAGCCATTATTTTTTTGCCAAAGTTTGGCCATCCATTATCTTTTTTAGAACATTTTTTACTATCAAGCGGCACCCCTATGCGGGAGACTGATGGTATATCTTTCCTCGAAAAGAAATTTTTTCTTTGATCCGAGGTACCCCTTTTTTTGTCCACAACTAAAAGAAGAGGTTTCTTTTTATTTCTTGCCCATCAATCGAGGACTGAGGATTCATTTTTTAGGACTGACCTAAAAGATCGATCCTCTAGGCTCCCACCTTAGGAGACAAGAAATTTTGATGCTTCAAGATCTTGAGGGGGTACAAAGTCTTGATGTTGAAGGAGTTGCTATCGGAGCTGACACTCTTCAACATCGGACTCAATCAAATAAACCCTCGAGGTGAGTGTCGGTCTTCTTAGTCAGTTCTTTTCCTCCCACCCCTCCTTTAAAAAAAAAAAGAAAAAATGATTTACCTTGGCTTGGTGTAGAAATGAAGGAAGAGGAGCTAGAGAGGCTAAAGAAGTTGCAGAAAAGGAAGAAAACCTCGGACACTTTCGAGGTTCAACAAAAGTGCCCACAAGGTGATGCCTCTAAAGGTTGAGCTGATTCCGACCCCTTGCAAGGGGGATCGGTTAGTGGAAGTTCACTGCCCCAGGCAGAAGTAGTTCTTGCTTCTCTGGTCTAGGCTTATGCATTGAGGATCGTGTTGCCACCTCTATCTTTGTCGCCTATCCCCTAGGAGGAAGGGGGGTCACACTAATCACCCCTCCGAGTGAAATATGTTAGCTCGAGACCGACCCCTACCTCGACTAAGCAGGGGTCGGCCATCTCTTCAGTCCGACCTTCTGACTCTGCTCTAGAGAGTTGGAGGGTCACTCATGTTTTGGTTCATGGACTTCTTTTTCTGGCCGATGCAAAAAAGCTGAAAGAGGCAAGCTTTAGTGCACAATAAAAAGATGCAGTAGATTTGCTAATCCGGATGAGTTTCGATCTCTTCTTATAAAATATATTTATCTATTCATTGCTTGTTTGGACTAATCAACCTTTACTCTTGTTCTATAGCTTGGTCATTATCTGATGATCTTTACTAATTCAGCGAAGTCGGCATGGTCAGACGCTATTGAGGCTCTTCTTAAAACTGAGGTAGTAGAGAAGAGGGCCTCTGAAGCAAAGGAGGCCGCAAAGGGAGCTCAATCCAAGATGGAGGAAACCAGGGTTGAGGTGAGGTGCCTAAAGAAGATGCTAGAGAAGGTCGAGGTAGATCTTTCTTTGGAGAAAAAGAGCAAGGGACGGCATAAGAGAACATCACTAAGGCTGAGAAAAAGGTCGAGGGTCAGGCTATTGAGACTGCTCGCCTGGTGGTAGAGACCTTCCATGCCTCAGAGGAATTTGCTAAGGATAAGGTTAACCATGTCGTAGAGGCCTTTTTTGATGGTCAAGACATGTGCCGGGAGAAGATTGCTGCTCGTTTCCCCAAGTTAGACCTCTCATTCCTAGATGAGGAGGACATCGATGTTGCTGAGGACTAGCCACAGATGGAACCTGAGACCTCGAAGGATGCCACAGAACTTGCCACCGGCAAAGCTAAGGAAATTCTAGCCGACTCTCCTGCAGAGGTGACCTAGCCACAAACTTACTTAGTGCAGCCACATGCCCTATGAGGCATTGTATTCCTTTCAAGTCCTTGGGGGTGCCATTTCTATGATGGCTCGAATCATCTCCAGATTTGTCTCAATTTCATGATGGATAATTATGAAATCGAGAAACTTTCTTGAAGCCACCCTAAAAGTACATTTGCTCAGGTTGAGCCTCATGCAATATTTCTTCAGGGTCTGAAAGGTCTCCTCGAGGTCTACCACATACTATTTTGTTTAGCAGCTTTTCACCAACATGTCGTCCATGTAACCTCCATGTTGCAATCAATTTGGTCCTTAAAGAACTTATTGATGAGATGCTGGTAGGTGGCTCTCATATTTTTCAGATCGAAGGGAATGACTTTGTAGCAGTACAGCCCCTGATATGTGGTAAAGGATGTTTTCTTCTCATCCTCAAGCACCATCCGAATTTAGTTATATCTAGAGAAAGCATCCATGGAGTTAAGCATATGGTGCCTTGAGGCGGCATCAACAAGCTGATCAATCTTGGGTAAAGAAAAACTATCTTTCAGATAAGCTTTATTTAAATCAATGAAGTCTATACGTATCCATCATTTGCCATTTATCTTTTTGATGAGGATGACATTTGCTAGCCACTTTGGATAGTCACCTCATGGATGAAACAAGCGTTAAGGAGCTTGTTCACTTCCTGCATAATGGCTTATTGACACTCAAGAGCGAAACTCCATTTCCTCTGCTACATAGGTCGATGCAGTGGGTCAACATGCAGATGGTGCACCATGACTTTTGAGTTGATTCCAAGTATATCCTTGGTTGACCATACAAAGACATCAATATTGGCCCATAGGAAGTCTAGTAGTCTAGCTCAGGAGGCTTCGTCCTATTGCAATATGACTTGGACCATTCTGATTGGGTCAGGCTCATGCAGGGGGACTGAGATGAGGTGCTCGGCCAGCTCCCCATGCTATCGTTTCCTTTCATTATGGGTGTCAAAGCTTTCAATTGGCATGATCTCTCTAGGCTTCTTGTCCTTTAAGGAGGCGACATAGCAATGTCTAGTCAGAGCCTAGTTGCCTCAAAGCTCCCTTACACCCTGGGTGGTAGGGAATGTCACTACTAGGTGGTAGGTCAAGATAATGGCATGGAGGGCTTTCAAGTTGGGCCTTCCTAGGATTGTATTTGTTGGTGCAGAAATCCGTCGCCGCCGGAGGCCGCCGCAATCGAGGCCGCTGGGCGCCGCCGGGGACCTGCAAAACGAAGTCCCGCCCGGAATCGGTGGGGTGGTGGCTCCGGCAGGACCCTCCGACGGTCAAGTTAGTTTCCGACCAACAGTAATGGAGTGCCCGGAATGAGTTCCCGAGCTTAGAGATGTGGAGGGGAGCTTAGAGAGTCGAGAGTTCAGAGAGCTTAGCCTTAGTATGTCGGGAGGGGTCCTTTTATAGCGGAGCTTAGTTGATGGTGACGGCTGTGCCGTCTGGCAGAGAGTCGTCGGGCAGCATGGAGTTTGGTACGGAGAGGAAGGCGTCGTCCGGTAGATCGTGGGAGCCATACCGGCGAGTCGTGGGCCGCATGGAGTCCGGTACGGAGAGGAAGGCGTCGTCCGGTAGATCGTGGGAGCCATACCGGCGAGTCCGTGGGCCGCATGGAGTCCGGTACGGAGAGGAAGGCGTCGTCCGGTAGGTCGTGGGAGCCATACCGGCGAGCAGTCGGCCGCATGGAGTCCGGTACGGAAAGGAAGGCGCCGTCCGGTCTTGCTGCAGGCGACGGTTCATCCAACGGAGTTCGGACTTGTAACAGAGTTCGGCCGAAGGGGAAGCTGGGGGAGTTCGTCTGACTGAAGGGTCGGCCACCTGTAGAGTTCGGCCGCTGAGAGGCCCGGAGAAGCTCGGCTGGACAATTGAAGGACTTCGGTTGCTAGTTGGTTCGGCCAGGGCTCGCTGAGGAGTTCGGTCGCCTAGGGTCGGTCCGAAGGAGTTCGGCTGCGCGGGCTCGCCTGGGATCGGCCCGAAGGAGTTCGGCTGCACGGACCCGCCTGGAGTCGGTCCGAAGGAGTTCGGCCGTGGAAAGTCCGAAGGAGTTCGGCCGTGGGGTCCGAAGGAGTTCGGCTGCATGGGCTCGTAGGAGAGTTCAGCTGAAGGGAAAACCCGGGAGGAGCTCGGATGGCCGAACGGGCGTCTGGGAGGAGTCCGTCTCCTGAAGAAGTCCAGCGCTTGGAGTCCAAGGAGCTCGGCCGTCAGGAAGTTCGGCTGGCGGTGGGAGTTCGCCCTCTAAGCAGTTCGGCCGAGACCTTGGTGCAGGGGAGTTCGGCCTCTAAGCGGTTCGGCCGTCTTAGGGGCTCGGCCTGGCGCCTGGCGCTGAAGCTCTTCAGCAGCTACTGGTTACATTGGGCTGAGCGTCGGGCCGGGCTTCGGCAGGAGCGGGATTTATCCCCAACAATAGCCCCCCCACTCCCGAGTTCAAGAATTGAAGGAAGGGAGTACCAAAACAGGCGACTGCCGAAGTCTTCTTCCAGGCTCCGCATTCGTTGCAGCTGAAGCTCGGGGAGGTCTTCATCCCCAGCCAAGATTGACGCTGAAGTTGAGGCTGAGGCTTGGGGGAGACCTCATCTTCAGTCGATGTTTGGAGTTGAAATGGAACTCGTTTCCGGCTAAAGTCGATGAAGCTGATGTTGCAGGCCGAAGTAAGACTCGCCTTCTTCGGTCCGTGGTCGAATTTGAGCTCCTCGGGAGCGACATTATCTTCGTCAGTTGAAGTCGACTCGAGGGAGACCTCCTATCTTGCAGCCGAGGTTAACGTGCGCGCTCGGGGGAGATCTTATCTCCTACGGCCGAGCTTGTTTCGGAGGGGATCTTATCTCCTGCGGCCGAAGTGCGCGCTCGGGGGAGATCTTTTATCTCCTGCAGTCGAGGTTGTTAGGACGAGGTTCTCCTCCTGTTCCTAACGAGGTTGTTCACGAGATCTTATCTCTAGCCGAGATGTCAACGGTCGTCGGGAGAGATCTTATCTCTTGCCGAGGTTGACGGCGCGCTCTCTTATCTCCTACGGCCGAAGTTGAAGTGCGCGCTCGGGGGAGATCTTATCTCCTGCGGGAGTTTTTAGGACGAGGTTCTCCTCCTGTTCCTAACCGAGGTTGTTCACGGTCGCTCGGGAGAGATCTTATCTCTAGCGAGGTTGTCACGGTCGCTCGGGAGAGATCTTATCTCTTGCCGAGGTTGACACTCGTGTTAGGACGAGTTCTCCTCCTGCTCCTAACCGAGGTTGTTTTCACGATCGCTCGGGAGAGATCTTATCTCTAGCCGAGGTTTGTCCTCGTGTTAGGACGAGGTTCTCCTCCTGTTCCTAACCGAGGTTGTTCACGATCGCTCGGGAGAGATCTTATCTCTAGCCGAGGTTGTCACGGTCGCTCGGGAGAGATCTTATCTCTTGCCGAGGTTGACTTCGTGTTAGGACGAGGTTCTCCTCCTGTTCCTAACCGAGGTTGTTCACGATCGCTCGGGAGAGATCTTATCTCTAGCCGAGGTTGTCACTCGTGTCAGACGAGGTTCTCCTCCTGTTCCTAACCGAGGTTGTTCACGATCGCTCGGGAGAGATCTTATCTCTAGCCGAGGTTGTCAACGGTCGCTCGGGAGAGATCTTATCTCTTGCCGAGGTTTGACACTCGTGTTAGGACGAGGTTCTCCTCTGTTCCTAACCGAGGTTGTTCACGGTCGCTCGGGAGAGATCTTATCTCTAGCCGAGGTTGTCAACGGTCGCTCGGGAGAGATCTTATCTCTTGCCGAGGTTGACACTCGTGTTAGGACGAGGTTCTCCTCCTGTTCCTAACCGAGGTTGTTCAACGGTCGCTCGGGAGAGATCTTATCTCTAGCCGAGGTTGTCACTCGTGTTAGGACGAGGTTCTCCTCCTGTTCCTAACCGAGGTTGTTCACTGATCGCTCGGGAGAGATCTTATCTCTAGCCGAGGTTTGTCAACGGTCGCTCGGGAGAGATCTTATCTCTTGCCGAGGTTGACACTCGTGTTAGGACGAGGTTCTCCTCCTGTTCCTAACCGAGGTTTGTTCACGATCGCTCGGGAGAGATCTTATCTCTAGCCGAGGTTGTCACTCGTGTCAGGACGAGGTTCTCCTCCTGTTCCTAACCGAGGTTGTTCACGATCGCTCGGAGAGATCTTATCTCTAGCCGAGGTTGTCAACGGTCGCTCGGAGAGATCTTATCTCTGCCGAGGTTGACACTTCGTGTTAGGACGAGGTTCTCCTCCTGTTCCTAACCGAGGTTGTTCACGGTCGCTCGGGAGAGATCTTATCTCTAGCCGAGGTTGTCAACGGTCGCTCGGGAGAGATCTTATCTCTTGCCGAGGTTGACACTCGTGTTAGGACGAGGTTCTCCTCCTGTTCCTAACCGAGGTTGTTCACGGTCGCTCGGGAGAGATCTTATCTCTAGCCGAGGTTGTCACTCGTGTTAGGACGAGGTTCTCCTCCTGTTCCTAACCGAGGTTGTTCACGATCGCTCGGGAGAGATCTTATCTCTAGCCGAGGTTGTCACGGTCGCTCGGGGAGAGATCTTATCTCTAGCCGAGGTCTATGGCGCGCTCGGGGGAGGTCTTATCTCCTGCGGCCGAGCTTCTCTCGGGGGAGATCTTATCTCCTGCAGCCGAGGTGCGCGCGCTCGGGGGAGATCTTATCTCCTGCGGCCGAGCTTGTTGCTCGCGTTAGGACGAGGTTCTCCTCCTGTTCCTAACGCGGCGATTATCGACTGCTGCTCTCCTGTCATCGCATAGTTTTCGCATCCAGAAGTAATATTTGCAGAGGGGAGAATTTTACCGAAAGGAAATCGTGGACAACGCGCTCTCGTTTGAGGGTCGACGAGGTGTTGTTCCTCGGAGCTTCCTCGAGCAGCAAATCCCGTCCAGACGGCCTCCTCCATCTCCTGCCGGTCTTCACAATTTGGACCATGCTTCTCTTGACTTTGTCGCTGGGGATGACAATCACCGATGTGGCAAGCTCCTAGCTCCTCCCTGGGGTGGCATTGATGACGCCGCGGGACGGACAACCTTCTTGTCTTTTCTGGTTTCGGCAGTGCCTATAGCCGATCTTCTCCTTGATAGCGCATATTTGGAGAGGCCGTAGTCCTTCAGGTCTCGGCGGTTGGCTCCGAAGATTCGAGTTGGAGGGTCGTAGTTGCGGAACCTTCTGGGAGGGGGGCTTCGTTCCGTCCTTGTCGGCGCCGAACTTTATTTTGGAGGTTGAGTTGAGGAGTTCGGCTTTCCACCGAGCTTCATTTTACCTTGATGCCGAGCTTTGGGGTGAGCCCGGCTTTTCCCGCCCGAACTTCATTCCGCCTCCAGTGAACACTTTGTAGGCGGTTCTTCGGGGGGGACATTCTGGGGCGTGAGTTCGGCCTTTCTTGCGCCGAACTTCGTTCCACTTTCCTGCGGAAGCTTCCGCGGGAGGACTTCATACTTCTTTGTCGGAGCTTCCTCGCTGACGGGCTCATAGGTGGGTTCGGCCTTCCTCGCGCCGAACTTCATTCCGCGCGGGGGAACTTCTGCTCTCCGTTTCTCTCTTAGGGGCGATTGGCTCCTCCTAAGGCTGATTCCTCCATTTTTTGGCAATAAGTCCGGGGTGGACGACCTCCTCATGCTGACTCCTCATTTGGTGCAAGCTCTTGTTGCTGGGAGTGGCGAATCGTGATTCCACAGACGGCGCCAATCTGTTGGTGCAGAAATCCGTCGCCGCCGGAGGTCGCCGCAATCGAGGCCGCTGGGCGCCGCCGGGGACCTGCAAAACGAAGTCCCGCCCGGAACCGGTGGGGTGGTGGCTCCGGCAGGACCCTCCGACGGTCAAGTTAGTTTCCGACCAACAGTAATGGAGTGCTCGGAATGAGTTCCCGAGCTTAGAGATGTGGAGGGGAGCTTAGAGAGTCGAGAGTTCAGAGAGCTTAGCCTTAGTATGTCGGGAGGGGTCCTTTTATAGCGGAGCTTAGTTGATGGTGACGGCTGTGCCGTCTGGCAGAGAGTCGTCGGGCAGCATGGAGTTTGGTACGGAGAGGAAGGCGTCGTCCGGTAGATCGTGGGAGCCATACCGGCGAGTCGTGGGCCGCATGGAGTCCGGTACGGAGAGGAAGGCGTCGTCCGGTAGATCGTGGGAGCCATACCGGCGAGTCGTGGGCCGCATGGAGTCCGGTACGGAGAGGAAGGCGTCGTCCGGTAGGATCGTGGGAGCCATACCGGCGAGCAGTCGGCCGCATGGAGTCCGGTACGGAAAGGAAGGCGCCGTCCGGTCTTGCTGCAGGCGACGGTTCATCCAACGGAGTTCGGACTTGTAACAGAGTTCGGCCGAAGGGGAAGCTGGGGGAGTTCGTCTGACTGAAGGGTCGGCCACCTGTAGAGTTCGGCCGAAGGGTCTGAAGGGAAGGCTCCGGAGAAGCTCGGCTGGACAATTGAAGGACTTCGGTTGCTAGTTGGTTCGGCCAGGGCTCGCTGAGGAGTTCGGTCGCCTAGGGTCGGTCCGAAGGAGTTCGGCTGCGCGGGCTCGCCTGGGATCGGCCCGAAGGAGTTCGGCTGCACGGACCCGCCTGGAGTCGGTCCGAAGGAGTTCGGCCGTGGGGAGTCCGAAGGAGTTCGGCCGTGGGGTCCGAAGGAGTTCGGCTGCATGGGCTCGTAAGAGAGTTCAGCTGAAGGGAAAACCCGGGAGGAGCTCGGATGGCCGAACGGGCGTCTGGGAGGAGTCCGTCTCCTGAAGAAGTCCAGCGCTTGGAGTCCAAGGAGCTCGGCCGTCAGGAAGTTCGGCTGGCGGTGGGAGTTCGCCCTCTAAGCAGTTCGGCCGAGACCTTGGTGCAGGGGAGTTCGGCCTCTAAGCGGTTCGGCCGTCTTAGGGGCTCGGCCTGGCGCCTGGCGCTGAAGCTCTTCAGCAGCTACTGGTTACATTGGGCTGAGCGTCGGGCCGGGCTTCGGCAGGAGCGGGATTTATCCCCAACAGTATTATACACCAAGGCTACCTTTACTATCAAAAAGTCAAGCAGGACAGTGGCTTGTCTTAGAGCTTGCCCCATAATCATGGGCAAGGTCACTATGCCTTCGACGGAGACTGCATCACCCGAGAAACCAACTAAAGAAGAGTTGGTCTTTCAGAGAGCCGTTCCATGGACATATTCATTTTACAGAAGATATCATAAAATAAAATATCTGTAGAGCTTCTATTATCCACTAATTTTTTTTACACCATAATTTATAATAGTCATGAAAATAACTACAGTATCATCGTGAGGGGTTTGGATGCCTTCAGCATCGATGTCTGAGAAGGAAATGACTTCATCAAACTACTATCTTTTTGGTGCGGGGACCCCTACTTGGGCTACACAAACATAGGCCTTGTGGTTAAGCTCTTGCCTCCAACTTCGGATCCTCCCACAATCATGTGGATGACTCCAACGATAGGTCGATTGTCAATCAGATGCTTGGGCGCAGGTTGAAGTTCACGAGCCAAGGCCTTGGTGTCCATTGGTCAGTCGATGAATTTCTATAAGTAGCTTCGTCTAATAAGGGCTTCTATCTCCCTCTTGAGCTGAAAGCAATTTTCAATATCATGGCTATGGTCTCGATGAAAGTGATAGTACTTTGACTAGTCACAGCGAGACTGAGACTTCTAATTCATCCTTCCAAGCCATCAAAGAATGTTCTAATTCTTTATTTTTATCAAAATCTACCTTCGAGGAGCATTCAAAGGCATGAAATCCTCGAAACATCGAGGACTCCAGGATTGATAGGAAGGCTTCCCATCATGCTTTTGTTTCTTTGGTTGGAGAGCTGGTTGATCCTCCCTAGCCTTCTTCTAGTTAGTATTCTTCCTTCATTTCTATGCCATCTTTTCTTTGCCGATGATGTACTTGTCGGTTCAGATGAGGAGCTCAAAGAAATCATGGAAAAACTTCTTCAAAAGAAAGAAGTAGAAGTTGTTTGCTTTAACCCCTTCTTGAGGGCCGACATCATAATTGAATGATTTGGATCGCAAACTTCCAACACGATCACTTTGAAGTGACTTATGTAGCTTCGAAGGGATTCTCCATTTTCCTGTAATTGATAGAGAAGAGGGCATCAGTGCCCTTTCTTGGCTTTCTGCTATAGAATTGAGTAACAAATCGGTGGCCGAACTCCTCAAACGAATGGATGGAGTTTGGCTGGAGCCTAGTGTACCAAGCTCGAGCAGCATCCTGAAGAGTAGCAGAAAAGAACTTGCACATCAGTGCATCCGAGGTTCCTTGCAATATTATGCAGGCCTTGAAGCTCTCTAGGTGGTCATAGGGATCGATGGTGCCTTCATGAACTCCCATAGATAGCGTATTGAAGCAACAAAGGATCGACTCCTCCATGATCTACTCCATGAAGGGAGGATAAGTGGTGAATAATGGATCTCCCCCCAAAGCTAGCTGGTGTTGACAGAGGACCTCGAGTTAGTGATCCACCTCTTGGATCTTTCAATCCAGTTCATCTTGCTAGCCGATCTTCCTCCTAGATCGGTGGCTTGTAGATAGGGTTGTTAACAAATCAGACACGATTGAACATATCACTGTTTGGGATCGATTGATTCGAACTATTGTTTAGTTCTTGTTCAGTTCAAATTCAAATGTATTCAAAAAAATTCTATTCGAGATCAAGTTTGTTATATTTAAATACGGCTTGAGTTTGAATTAAGTTCGGCTCGAAAGCTCATTATGTTCGAGTTTGACTCGAGTTCGGCTCGTCTATAGTAATATAAAAAATAAAACTCAAAAATCAATAAAATATTTTTTATTTATTTCTAAAATTTTAATACAATGTATAATTTTAAATTTTTACATACTATCATACTCATTTTAAGAGAAATTATAACTCAAATAATTTTATAAATTATAATGACCGACAATAAGAATTATAAATTATAATTTAAAGCTATGACTGTATGCAAACATGTCTCTAGACAATCCATTACTCAGTGAATAAATGGTTGCTTCATCATTGCACCAATCAAATAAACAATCAAATAAATCAAAGAAAAATTAAGTAAACTATAGAAAGTTAAAACAAGTAACTAAAAACCTAAAAGGTCCATTGTGCTCAGGAGCATTTTATCGATAATTAAATCTGCAATTCTATGCAAGTATGCCTCCAGGCAGTTCATTACTCAGTGATTAAATAACTGCTTCATTATTACATAAAATCTAAAATATTGTCATAAAAAAAATAAAGAGATAGACAAGAAAACTATAAGTGGTATAATAAATCTAAAATAAGCAACAATTTGTTTACCTCTTCAGTACGATACCATCAATTTCACAAGAAGAATCATTGAACATACCAACTATTAGGCCACTTGACAGTTTTGTTGTAATAAATAGCATGCTTAGAAGAAACAAAGCATACAATAAATATTATTGCCTTGCTGATAAAAATTTTGAACTACAAAATTATGAACTATCAAGAATTCAAAGCCACCATAGATGATTTATAATATGCATTTGAAACATTTGAAACTAATAGATGATTTATCATGTCACATGGCTATTTAAATTATGAAATGTCAACAATTCAAATCCACGATTAACAAGATGAAATCAGGTTGGTCAAAGTCCATTGTAAGCCTACCTTTTTAAGGCAAGGTCTAGCATGTTATCAATAATGAAAGATCCATATCCTGTAACATATATAAAAGAAAAATCTAACAAAGTTATCAGCAATATTGACATATATATGATATCAGCAATCCAATCCTATCAGATTCAATCTGGACATCAAATTGCAAATAGGATAATAGCACACATATATGATAGATAAAATGCAAGAGACATAACAAGGATCTGTTGTAAGAAAGGTTCTAGCTAAATCACGTCAGCAATAAACAACCAGTAGCAAACAACTAATAGGCTACTGGTAGTAGCAAATAACAAGTAGTAGCAGCAAACAATCAGATCACAAAAGTTCATGCCCGCAACAAACAACCAAAAATCAATAGATTATTAAAGCTGCACCCTATAAACAATAGAAGAATCAAAAGCAAACAATCAGATCACAAAAGTTCATACCAGCAACAAACAATCAGATCAAGCCGCATGACCAATACCAATATACCATGGCTCCATGCATAACAGTCATAGGCTCACAACTTGAACTTCAAGATCATCATTGCACCACCAGTCCATCACTGGCCACTAGGAGGTCCACTGCCAGCTGAAACAACTTTCACTGGATTACCGAGGCTGCTATAGCTCCAGCAGCCATCAGTGGGCACTAGGACAGTGGCCAAAGTCCTATGGAGATTACCATGCCGAGAGAGCAACCAACATGAATAAATATCATCAGAAAAAAGAAAAAATGCATAAATATCATTCGTACAGCTGCATAGTATGTGGAAAAAGGAAAGATTGGAAGAGAGATAGAGAAAAATGGGATTAAGATTTTGGCCAACTACACCGTAGGCGAAAAAATCCCAAGAGAGGCGAAGGTTGGAGGAAACTAGGATTAGAATTTCGGCCAGTTACATCGTTGGTGGAAAAAGAAAAGAGAGGTGGAAAGAACTAGGATTAGAATTTGATTAGAATTTTGGCTAGCTACACCGTCAGTGAAAAAAGAAAAGAGAGGCAAAAAAATTGAAAATAGGATTTTGGCCTGCTGTGCCATCGGTGGAAAAAGAAAAGAAAGACTGGGATTAGGGTTTCAGCCAGCTGCGTCATCGATGAAAAAAGAAAAGTGAGACGGAGGAAATTGGGATTAAGATTTTGACTAGCTACACCATTGGTGGAAGAAGGGAAGAGAGACAGAGAGGTCGAGCCAATGAGGGATGAAACGAGCAACTAGTATTAGAGTTTCGGCTAGTGCCTGCATCATCGGTGGAAAAAGGAAAGAGAGGCGGAGAGGTTGAGCGATCGAGAGTTGAGATAAGGGTTAGGATTTGATGGAGACAAGGAGTATAAGAATATATATATATATGCTAAGACTAATTGATCATGATCAACGATTCATTAATCCAATGGTAATAAATTAATACTTTCTTCAGCCATTAGATCAACAATCCAACGGTGATAATTAAAACTTATATATATAATACTATAATAATGTACACTATATAGTATATATATTGAAATAAATACTAAAAATCTCATAAAAAAATAAATATATTAATATAATATATAAATATAAAAATATATATAATATATAATTTATTTATTTATTTATTTTATTGAGCTTTTATCGATCCGAACATGATCGAACAAAAGCTTGTTCTAGTTTGGATCATTAAGATATCGACTTTAAAAATTATGTTTGTGTTTGGTTCTACAATTTAATGAGCGATTCGAACATGACTTGAAAATGATTCAAACATTTCAAACAAATCGAACAATGAGCTAGACTAACAGCCCTACTTGCAGATTCACTCATGGATGAGTTCTGTGAGGAAGAAGAGAGTGAAAGAGAAGGAGTGGGCTCACGCTCCTTACCTCGCTCGCTATCCTTTTAGTGAGGGTGGCGATGGAGTGAAGTTTTCTCGGGACTCTGATGGATGGATCAAGAGATCCAGGACACTCCTTCTGGGCTGGTTGGATGAGACAGGTTGCTCCATCTCAGACTTCTCAGGGGACGAGGAAGATCAGGGTGCACTGGAGCTGGGTGATCGCTCAGTGCTGGAGTAGGTTGATGAGTTGATTGCTGTAAGTTGTGCACCATGATCGTCAGTGGACCTACTGCAGGAGTTGATGAAACTGCTCGAAGGTGATGGTTGGGGTAGTCGATACCTTCAAGACATTGAAATCCCGGTGGACCTAGTCGGGATTTGTGGGTTCCATGAGCACATCCGAAAGGGTGGCGGGAGATGTCGTCATAGTTCTTGTGTTCTTCATATGCGGATAATGGGAGAGAGAAACTCAATGCCTCATATATGAGTTACTCTTTCTCTAGCACTAATTTATTGCTACTGAAAAGTCAATCTGGCTCAAACTGCTAAGGTAGAGTCGATAGATAGAGAAAGACGGTCCTAGGATGGCTAGTCAATATTTTTGGATCGGATTTTAGCTCCGAATCTGCAGTTGATCCCTTATAAGGGATCTTGTAAAACCACCAAAAATAGAAAAATCCTCATGCTGAGGAATTTTCTGGCGGTGGATCCTTTGATGCCTAAGTTCGTCTTCTGTAGAAATAAATAGAAGAGACTTGAGCTATTAAAGAGAATTTAGCAGTGAGGTCAAGTATAAAGTGGAGTAGATTTTGGATGGAGGGAGAGAAAGTGGGAGTGTGGTGGATGCCCTATAAAGGATGGTGTCTTTTGATAAAATCAAAATTGCTCCGAGCTTCATAGAAAGGGAGGGAGATTCTAGTTTCTATGGGATCAACCTCAAGGAGAGGGCATTCAAAGTAAGTCTTTTACTTACCTGGAGGATTTCGAGGAATTTAGAATTTATAGACAAATATGGGTACTGTTGGGGATAAATCCCGCTCCTGCCGAAGCCCGGCCCAACGCTCAGCCCAATGTAACCGGTAGCTGCTGAAGAGCTTCAGCGCCAGGCGCCAGGCCGAGCCCCTAGGACGGCCGAACTGCTTAGAGGCCGAACCCCCCTGTACCGAGGCCCGGGCCGAACTGCCTAGAGGCCGAACTCCCCTGTACCGAGGCCCGGGCCGAACTGCCTAGAGGCCTGAGCGCTCCCCTGCACTAAGGTCTCGGCCGAACTGCTTAGAGGCCGAACTCCCCTGCACCAAGGCTCCGGGCCGAACTGCTTAGAGGACGAACTCCCACCGCCAGCCGAACTTCCTGACGGCCGAGCTCCTTGGACTCCAAGCGGCTGGACTTCTTCAGGAGACGGACTCCTCCCAGACGCCCGTTCGGCCATCCCGAGCTCCTCCCGGGTTTTCCCTGCAGCCGAGGCGAGCCCAGGCTCCGAACCTTCGGACTCCAAGCGGCTGGAACTTCTTCAGGAACCGGACTCCTCCCAGACGCCCGTTCGGCCAGCCGAGCTCCTCCCGGGTTTCCCCTTCGGCAACTCCTTCGGACCCCCACGGCCGAACTCCTTCGGACCGACTCCATGCGGCCGAACTCCTTCGGACTTCCCACGGCCGAACTCCTTCGGACCGACCCTAGGCGACCGAACTCCTCAGCGAGCCCTGGCCGAACCAACTAGCGACCGAAGTCCTTCAATGGCCTACCGAGCTCCTCGAACCTCTCAGCGGCCGAACTCCTCAGCGGACGGGCTTTAGTAGAATCCCCAAGCGGTCCGGAGCCCGAACTCCTCAGCAGTCGTCACTTAGGAGCCCGAACTCCTCAGCAGTCGTCACTGGGCCGAACTCCTCAGCGGTCGCCCTCATCAAACTTCGGCCGACCGAGCTCCTACCGAACTCTCAAGTGTCCAAGCCTCAGCCCGAAGTCCAACAGCCGGCCGAACCCCAGAACGGCCGAGCTTCAATTCTCAGCAGCCGAACTCTTCTGCGGACGAGCCTTAGCTGCATACCTCTTGCCAGACGCCTATGGGAGCCGAACTCCCTCCTATCTTCCTCTTCAGGAGCCCGAACTCCTCCGAAATGGGCACACGACGAAGGCCTTCAACCCTTCATTCGGCAAGCTCTGCAACCATCACCATCAGTCAGTCCGCCGCACCATCGGTCAGTCCGCCGCGGGCGATAGCGACCCACTGTCCAGGCGGCGATGGCTGTCACCCTCAATCCGCCGCACACGGCACCAGTGAGACTGACTCCGCCGAACCTCGAGCGGCCCGTCCAGCACGCGGCTGCAGTTGTCACCATCAAGCTCCATGCTGCCCGACGACTCTCTGCCAGACGGCACAGCCGTCACCATCAACTAGCTCCGCTATAAAAGGACCCCTCCCGACATACTAAGGCTAAGCTCTCTGAACTCTCGACTCTCTAAGCTCTCCTCCACATCTCTAAGCTCGGGAACTCATTCCGGGCACTCCATTACTGTTGGTCCGGAAACTAACTTGACCGTCGGAGGGTCCTGCCGGAGCCACCCCCCCCCACCGGTTCCGGACGGGACTTCGTTTTGCAGGTCCCCGGCGGCGCCCAGCGGCCTCGATTGCGGCGACCTCCGGCGGCGACGGATTTCTGCACCAACAGATTGGCGCCGTCTGTGGGAACAAGGGATTGAACCTTCGAGGTTCCCTTGTTCTTAAAGGAGTGCTCGGCGACGATTTCCCTCCCCTGCTCCGGATCTCTCTCCTCCCTCTTCAGTATTCCTTCTCTGGAAAAGAGGAAATGCCCCCCAGAAGGGCTTCGACGCGGCGCTCGGCGGCTTCCGCGGCTCGATCCCGTCCGAGTCCGTCTGCTCCCTGCTCCGGCCCCGGTGACTCAGCCCCGTCAATAACCGCAGTGGATACGGAGCAGTTCAACCAGCTCATCCAGCACGTTCGCGGTCTCACGGAGGCGGTGCAGGCAGTGCTGCACGCATTCGACAAGTCCCAGTGCCAGCCCGACCGGCGCGGGGCTTCCCCGAGGTCGGATGATCCAGTCCGAGAGCGACCGATGCCTGGGCAGCCCGACCTCCGATACCCGGGTTGGAGAGGCGGAGGAGGGAGAGCCCTTGTTCGGATCATAGATCGA
The DNA here is from genome assembly GCA_006176705.1 of Cocos nucifera. Taxonomy (NCBI): domain Eukaryota; kingdom Viridiplantae; phylum Streptophyta; class Magnoliopsida; order Arecales; family Arecaceae; genus Cocos; species Cocos nucifera. Next base: position 92,317 of record QRFJ01002987.1, on the reverse strand, counting down.
CCAAGGGTGAAGCCTCGCGCCCATCTCACCAGAAAGCCTTGGAGATCAGAGACCGGGAGGACCTGCTGGGCCAAAGGCTCTCGGAAATGAACCGGCGAATTGAAGAACTTCGTCCCCTTCCTCGCGTGGTGACGACGTTTTGCAGACCCTCCTTTCTCGCAGAAAATCATGCAAGAACCTGTACCACCGACCTTCGAAGCTCCCTCAACTGGAAAGCTACGATGGAACTTCTGATCCGGTTGATCACCTGGGGGCCTTCCGGGCCATGATGCTGCTTCACGGTGCTTCAGATGCCGTGCTGTGCCGAGCCTTCCCGTCTACCTTAAAGGGAGCAGCGAGGAACTGGTACTCGGCGTTGAAGCCCAACACGATCTTCTCTTTCGGCCAGATGAGCAGTCGGTTCGCGGCCCACTTCATCAGCAGCCGACGACCGAGCCGAGGTTCAGATTCCCTGATGAGCGTCAAGCAGAAGCAAGGGGAATCCATCCGGACTTACGTCACTCGATTCAATGCCGCGGCATTGGAGGTCCGGGACCTGGACCAGTCTGTCGCGATGGCCGCACTTAAGGGCGGCCTTCAGAAAAATAGCTTGCTGTTCTCTCTGGAAAAAAGGTACCCCAGGGACTTCGCCGACCTGCTGGCTCGAGCCGAGAGATATGCCCGTGCGGAGGAAGCCTTCAAATTGAAAGATGAGGAGCTCGTCAGAACGGGTCGGCTGGGTAAATTCCTCCGGTACCGGCCTGAAGCAGAAAAAGATCGGCTAAGGGCGCTGCCGTAGCCAGACTACAAGAAGGTCGGCCACCTTACGGCGTCATTCACATGGCCCCTGGAAAGATCTCGGTGCATCAGCGATTCGCCGTCTCCCAGCAACAAGAGCTTGCACCGAATTGAGGAGTTCAGCATGAGGAGGTCGTCCACCCCGGAACTTATTGCCGAAGAAATGCGGAGGAATCAGTCCTTAGGGAGGAGCCCAATCGCCCCTAAGAGAGAAACGGAGAGCAGGAAGTTCCCCCGCTGAAGCGGAATGAAGTTCGGCGTGAGGAAGGCCGAACCCACCTATGAGCCCGTCAGCGAGGAAGCTCCGACAAAAAAGTATGAAGTCCTCCCGCGGAAGCTTCCGCGGGAAAGTGGAACGAGGTTCGGCACAAGTAAGGCCGAACTCACGCTCCAGAATGTCCCCCAAAGGAACCGCCTACAAAGTGTTCACTGAAGGCGGAGCGAAGTTCGGGCGAGAAAAGCCGAGCTCCCCTCGAGCTCGTCCGAACAAGAGCAGCAGAAAGTTCTCCCACGGCGGGTCTCGTGGGAAAGAGGAATGAAGTTCGGCTCGAAGAAAAGCCAGGCTCACCCCAAAGCTCGGCATCGAGGTAAAATGAAGCTCGGTGGAAAGCCGAACTCCTCAACTCAACCTCCAAAATAAAGTTCGGCGCTGGCAAGGACGGAACGAAGCCCCCCTCCCGGAAGGTTCCGCAACTACGACCCGCTCCTCTAACTCGAATTCTCGGCAAAGCCGAGAGCCAACCGCTAAGACCTGAAGGACTACGGCCTCTCCAAACATGTGCGATCAAGGAGAAGATCGGCTATAGGCACTGCCGTAACTGGAAAGGTCAAGAAGGTTGGCCGTCCCGCGGCGTCGTCAACGCCACCCCGGGGAGGAGCTAGGAGCTAGCTACATCGGTGATTGTCATCCCCAGCGACAAAGTCAAGAGAAGCATGGTCCAAATTATGAAGGCCGGCAGGAGATAGAGGAGGTCGTCTGGACGGGACTTGCTGCTCGAGGGAGCTCCGAGGAACAACACCCCATCGACCCCTCAAACGAGAGCGCGCTGTCCACGACTTTCCCTTCGGTAAAATCCTCCCCTCTGCAAATATTATTTCTGGATGCGAAATCTATGCGATGACAGGAAAGGAGCAGTCGGCCGCGTTAGGAACAGGAGGAGAACCTCGTCCTAGCGTGAGCAAAGTCGAAGGCCCCGTCCACAAAGGACGGGATGGGGGGAGAAGCGAGGACGACGGTCCTCATGTGCCCCCACAGCCGGCTAGGAACAGGAGGAGAACCTCGTTCCTAGCGTGAGCGAAAGTCGAAGGCCCCGTCCACAAAGGACGGGATGGGGGGAGAAGCGAGGACGACGGTCCTCATGTGCCCCCACAGCCGGCTAGGAACAGGAGGAGAACCTCGTCCTAGTGATGAGCAAAGTCGAAGGCCCCGTCCACAAAGGACGGGATGGGGGGAGAAGCGAGGACGACGGTCCTCATGTGCCCCCACAGCCGGCTAGGAACAGGAGGAGAACCTCGTCCTAGCGTGAGCAAAGTCGAAGGCCCCGTCCACAAAGGACGGGATGGGGGGAGAAGCGAGGACGACGGTCCTCATGTGCCCCCACAGCCGGCTAGGAACAGGAGGAGAACCTCGTCCTGGCGTGAGCAAAGTCGAAGACCCCGTTCACGAAGGACGGGATGGGGGGAGAAGCGAGGACGACGGTCCGGATGTGCCCCCACAGCCCGTTAGGAACAAGAGGAGAACCTCGTCCTAACGTGAGCAAGGTTCAAGGCCTAGCCACAGAGTCTACGGCAAGCTTCACTACAGAAGACGAGGTCTCCTTCGGACCTCAGCTTCAACTTCGGTGTCAGCATCAGCGGGAGACGGGATCTCCCCCAAGCGATCATAACCTTGACTGCAAAAGAGGAGGTCTCCCCCGAACCGACTTCGGTTGATGAAGGCGATGTCAACTCCGACTCTGACCACGGGGGGCGACATTGACTCCGGCCTCAACGTCGACTTCACCAATTTTGGCTGGAAACGAGTCCCATCCCAACTCCAAACATCGACTGAAGATGAGGTCTCCCCCAAGCCTCAGCCTCAACTTCAGCGTCAATCTTGGCTGGAGATGAGACCTCCCCGAGCTTCAGATGCGGAGCCTGGAAGAAGACTTCGGCAGTCGCCTGTTTTGGTACTGTTTTGGTACTCCCTTCCTTCAATTTTTGAACTCGGGAGTGGGGGGGCTACTGTTGGGGATAAATCCCGCTCCTGCCGAAGCCCGGCCCAACGCTCAGCCCAATGTAACCGGTAGCTGCTGAAGAGCTTCAGCGCCAGGCGCCAGGCCGAGCCCCTAGGACGGCCGAACTGCTTAGAGGCCGAACCCCCCTGTACCGAGGCCCGGGCCGAACTGCCTAGAGGCCGAACTCCCCTGTACCGAGGCCCGGGCCGAACTGCCTAGAGGCCGAACTCCCCTGCCCAAGGGCCTGCCTAGAGGCCGAACTCCCCTGCACCAAGGTCTCGGCCGAACTGCTTAGAGGCCGAACTCCCTCCCCTGCACCAAGGTCCGGGCCGAACTGCCTTAGAGGACGAACTCCCACCGCCAGCCGAACTTCCTGACGGCCGAGCTCCTTGGACTCCAAGCGGCTGGACTTCTTCAGGAGACGGACTCCTCCCAGACGCCCGTTCGGCCATCCGAGCTCCTCCCGGGTTTCCCTGGCCGAGCTCCTTGGACTCCAAGCGGCTGGACTTCCCTGACGCCCGTGCATCCGAGCTCCTCCCGGGTTTTCCCTGCAGCCGAACTCCTTCGGACTTCCCACGGCCGAACTTCTTCGGACAGACCCTAGGCGACCGAACTCCTCAGCGAGCCCTGGCCGAACCAACTAGCGACCGAAGTCCTTCAACTGGCCTGCCGAGCTCCTTCGAACCTCTCAGCGGCCGAACTCCTCCGGGCCGACTCCAAGCGGCCGAGCTTCAACTCCTCAGCAGTCGTCACTGGGCCGAACCCCTCAGCGGTCGCCCTCATCAAACTTCGGCCGACCGAGCTCCTACCGAACTCTCGAGTGTCCAAGCCTCAGCCCGAGCCCAACAGCCGGCCGAACCCCAGACGGCCGAGCTTCAACTCCTCAGCAGCCGAACTCTTCTGCGGACGAGCCTTAGCTGCATACCTCTTGCCAGACGCCTGTGGGAGCCGAACTCCCTCCCATCTTCCTCTTCGGGAGCCCGAACTCCCCCGAAATGGGCACACGACGAAGGCCTTCAACCCTTCATTCGGCAAGCTCTGCAACCATTACTATCAGTCAGTCCGTCGTACCATCGGTCAGTCCACCGCGGGCGATAGCGACCCACTGCCAGGCGGCGATGGCTGTCACCCTCAATCCGCCGCACACGGCACCAGTGGGACTGACTCCGCCGAACCTCGAGCGGTCCGCCAGCACGCGGCTGCAGTTGTCACCATCAAGCTCCATGCTGCCCGACGACTCTCTGCCAGACGGCACAGCCGTCACCATCAACTGAGCTCCGCTATAAAAGGACCCCTCCCGACATACTAAGGCTAAGCTCTCTGAACTCTCGACTCTCTAAGCTCCCCTCCACATCTCTAAGCTCGGGAACTCATTCCGGGCACTCCATTACTGTTGGTCGGAAACTAACTTGACCGTCGGAGGGTCCTGCCGGAGCCACCACCCCACCGGTTCCGGGCGGGACTTCGTCTTGCAGGTCCCCGGCGGCGCCCAGCGGCCTCGATTGCGGCGACCTCCGGCGGCGACGGATTTCTGCACCAACAGGTACCTATCATATGAGAAAATGATCACCATTTTTTCCTCCAAAGCCATGGAGGCATGCTCGAGTTATTAGAGAGTAATGGCTTAAACTTTCCAGAATTTATTGAGATCACGGATCTTGCTAAATGCAAGAGTGGATCTGGGGAGTGACTGGCTATCCATCGTCTAATGGATAGAAGACAACAGAATTCCTTTATGGTTGTAAAAGTTCAAGTGGCAATGGTTCCGTGGTTGCTTCGGCATCCTTCAATAAGAATATGTGTGGAGCTGCCATTGGGTTGCCAGCATCATGGTGAATAGATCATCCCTGGGTGTATCACATACAATATTTTATAAGCTTTTAGAATTTATAGTGAGTGCATGTTAAATATCTAATACCATGGAGCACATAATAAACATGCAGGCACCATTCAGGAGCAAACATATGTTAGGAAAAAAAGATCACGAGCGATTCAAGAATACCCTTGTCCTTGGGAAAATCTTCAATAATAGTACATGTTTGCATTACCATTATCCTTGATATGTAGCAACCCATTAAAACCTTAATAACCTAAAATAGCAAGAATTCTATATTCCATTTTCTAGGATTAGATCATGTCTCAAAAACCACAATTCAGATCGAAAATGGTCCATGAGCTATAGCTTAGGTAATGTAGCAGCTTTGATCTTTGAACATGTAAGTTATGATTGATTCTCTTTCTTGACATTGATATAGATTTATACTTGCATGACTATTAGAAAGTAGCAATACTTTTTTTTTTATAATAATTATTATTTTATGGAAAACTATTCTAGTGGTCGATAGGGTGATTAGTTTGCCAAATCAAATAGATTGATCAGAAGGCCTGGTTTAATAATATCACTTGATATGTCTTGAAATAAACCACAATCGATATGGCAAACTAATTAATAAGAGCTCATCAAAAAGCCTTTTGATCAATCAATCAAAGTCCACTACATGGCTGACCCCATAAATGCATGAAGAGTTCTTTGAATTTCAAACTCTCCCCCCATCTAGAGACACCTCAGTTACGATCATGAGCTATTTTCATAATTGCATGATGAATGAGGAAGATACAACAGGACTTGATACATAGATGAAATGACCGTGCATAATCTATGCGACCAATTATCAAAAACTACTGCCTCACATGCCTAAATTTCTTAGTGATGGGCATCCATCCTCATCTATATAAATTATTTATGATGAATTTTCTAGGTAAATGCTCTTGGGCCCTCTTATGCCTTTTTGCTACTGCACTGATTTCTAAAAGTCGATCTAGAAGATTTTCCATCAAACATATTGATTTTCTTGTCTTTGCTGCATCAGATCAGTTCCGTCATGAAGTGAGGGTCCAAATATGGTCTCCTCCATCCAACATCACCTTAAGAGTGACGAGCATCGAAGCCATCACCACCTAAGCATATTAGCTATCATATCACCATCGTGAAAACACATTGCGATCTTCAGCTGGCCCTTACGGTTTGAGCAGCCGATGGTCCGTGTACTCTAGTAGCTCAGCCAATTTAGTGCCTTGGTTGGGCTCTCGCATCAACATTATTTTAATAAGATAAGGATATTAGAAAAAAATTAAGCTACCAAAAAAAGCAATAACTGGGAGGTAGAGAACAATAAAGATTTGATTACATGGAGAAAAATAATTGAGTACGGATATAAATTTTCCAAGATAGATTTGTCACCATGCTAGAGAATACGAGACAAAATAGTCATGGACGGTTCTATGGGGCTCATCATAGTTGCATGTCGTAGTCGGTTGTCAAAGATGTGTTGGAGATTTCTTTAATCATTATTGTTAGCTGATAATTGCATATAATGACCTTCATAAAATTGCTAAAAACAACCATATTCAGTTCCTGGAATTGAATGATGGCATCCATTGCTCACGTATTCTATGGAGATTCTATAATCATGTGGCTTTATCCTATGCTCCTCTACATAAAGTCTGAGATTTAATTAGCCTTATCATTAAATTAAAGCTATTTCGTGTGGCTTTATCGACCCATTAATGAATTGTTTCTCATAATATATATTCATGACCTCGGCTTAAATTTATTATTATTTTAGGTTCTTCATTCATCCGACATAGCTAATAAATTTGTTGATTATTCGTACTGCAGGTGTAATATCTCATGCTAAGACTTCAAATACATTTGAATCATTGGTACATGATCGAATCGGATCTTTTTCTGTGCAACCTACTGAAGTGGATTGCTGGGTAATAAGAAAAGTCAAACCTTTCCGTTACTCAATTGAGCTCCTCCACCATCTATTTTCATGTTGAGCGTCGTCGTTTGAGACATTAGCGCTGATCACGCGGAATCGAGCGGGAATAGAACAGCAGCTGCATGTAAAATATTCATGGCGCTGGTACGACACACCTGTTTGATCGAGGCGTTCGTGGTAGCGCATTTGCCAAACTTAAACTGCCAAAGCATCGGAGAACTTTGACCGGTCCACTGAGTTGTCACGCGCGACAATTCGGTGTCAAAAGCGGGAACTCCAGTTTCACGCCTATGATGGCGATGTTTAACCATAGGGAGGGGGCGACCACGGAAACAGCGGCAATTATCATAAAAAAATCACTCCGACGTTCACCCCCACCCAAAAAAAAAAAAAAAAAAACACTCCAACAAATCTATAGAAGAAGAAAAATGAAAAAAGAAAAAAGAAAAAAAAAACCAATCTAATACGTCTATTTTCTAACATCTTCCGTCCTTAGATCCTCTGAAACTATCCAGACGAAACGGGCATAGCCGATGCCTATCCGGCTTTCCCAACCTATTCTCATGGAAACCATGCGTGTATCGTAAAAAAATCACTCCACCATTCAACCAACACACACGCACACAAAAAATATATATATTTTTTCTAATATCTTTCGTCTCCAGAGCCTCTCCAACTTTCCCAACCCATACTCACGCGGAAACTGGGTATCATAAAAAAAATCACTTCAACATTCATTCAATAGAAAAAAAAATCAATCTAATATATTTATTTTCTAACATCTTTCGTTCCAGAGCCTCTGAAGCTATGCAGATGAAACGAAGAAAGCAGATGCCTATCCGACTTTCCCAATCCACGCTCATGAAAACTGTGTATGTATATCAAAAAAACCGACCTAGCAAGGGAATGGGTAAACACATTCCATGTCCTAAACATGAATCCAGAAATATTTTTTTTATCATAAAAAAAAAAAAAAAAAAGGAATCCAGAAATGTTTTTACCAATTCCTAACGAACTCCTAGATCCCCATAACTGTTCATCATCTTCTTCGGAACTTGATTTGTTCAAAACCTCAAAGAGTCGAACCGCCGCTCCTCGTACCAACAAACGCAGCTCAACCCGACCAGCACCTCTACGATCGCCGCCTCCGCCTTCTCCTTGTCGGAGAAATGCAGAGTCTGCAGCAGCAGCGCCCTCGGCTTCGCCTCGAACCGCCGCTGACGGTCCATGTTCCGCTCCTCCTGCCATCTCGCAGTATCCTGCGCTACCGGCCCCAGCCACCCGAGAATTCGCCCCACCGCCTCCTTCCACCCCTTCGCCAGCCACTCGTCCACCAGCCCCCCGTCCTTCCTCCAGCACTCCCTCAGCTTCGCCCTCACCGCCCCCCGCATCCCCACCGGCAGCAGCTCATACAGCTCCTCCCTCAGCGCCGCCTCCTCCCCGGCCTGCTCCCTGTCTACCAACCTATTGCCGCCGGCCCTCATCAGATGCAGCCTCTCCGCCAATACGATCACGTTCGCATAACGTTGCGCCAGGCCAGATCCTCCGACCGTGCTCGGAGGCGCTTCCAATTGCTTGCTCCAGTCCGTACATGACTTTGCAATCGCTTCCCTCGTTCTTAATATCGGAGCCGAGTTTCTGATGTTTGATTCCCTCGGTATCGGTCTTTCCATCGGACCCGACGAGTGCTTGCCAGGGAATATCGGATATGTTCGAGACCTGAGACCGGTACGGTTATTAGGAAGTCCCGGCACGAACTGGCCGAAGACGGCGCAAATCCTGGCGAAGATTGAGACGGCGGCTTTGGCCATGCGGTCCACCACCTTGTCCTGACTCTGGCTCCAGAGAGACTCCTCCTTGAGCCGCCGGACTCTCTGACGCTGCGACTTGATCTCGAGCCGGAGCGGATCGGAGGCGATATGTTTCTGCATCGGTATCGGCCCGCTGTACCGCCTCCAGTGCTGCTCCCTCTTCCGCTCCGACGCCTCCAATTCGGACAGCATCTCCATCTCCGCGTACAATCTCGCCGTCGTCGTGACGTGGCGAGCCATCTTTCTGATCCGCTTCTCGACCACCTTCGGACTGGACCCCAGCCCGAGACGGTCTAAATCGGCGATGATTTCGCCGGCCTTGAGGTCGGCGTAGATGCTGGAGAAGCCTCTCGGGAAGCCCCCGCGGCACCGGGCGTCGAGGCGGGAGATGGCGGCGGCGGCGCGGTCGAGGTCGTCCATCAATTCGGCACAGGCGAGGCGGAAGAGGAAGAACTGGTCCGTGGAGTTGAGGTAGGCCACCCCAGGGGACCGCATGGTAATGGACCGGAGGCGGAGGACCTCCGGCTCGCAAAGGGCGCGGTGTAGGGAGATGAGGCGGGCCATGGTGGCCGCGGCCTCGAAGGCAAGGATCCCGACAACGCCAGGGGCGTCGTCCGGGCGGAGGCCGCTGTCAGAGCCGGTGCCGGTGCCGACTCGGGCCCGCAGATTGGCGAACCACGCCTTGGCGACGACCATTGGAACGGACGCGAGGGATCCACGGCTTTCGTTTCCGTTCTTTCGTTCTTTTTTGATGAGATAAGAGATCGATCGACGGGGTTGGTTGTTATGGAATTATTGGTGTGGATTTAGTGGGCACTTAAGGAGGCGGGAGGGAGACGGGGTATTATTTAAGGGAAGGGGGGAGTTGGGGGGCACCATTTCCGCGAGGTTTCTCGGCGACGCGGTTGCAAACATCTGATGGGAACAAGCGAAGAAATGGAAGTCGTCGCGGATAAGGGGGAATTGCGGGCGTTTACCGCCGCGTAGGATGAAGTCGTCGGCACCAAACAAACATTTGATTGGCGCCAAGCTTGAGCGGCGGGCAACGGCAACAAAATATATATATATATATAATATAATATATTATAGCTAGCTTAGCCGAGGGCAGCCTCCAACTCTCTCAGTCCATCTGGTGAACTCTTGTTAGTGTTTCAGATTTTTAATTGTTGATGCGGTTATGGGTGGATCTCGACCGGACGTCATCTAACGTCTCTAGCTGGACCACGATTCAGGCCGGGTGATGAGATCGTGGTGTATGTTTGGGCTCGGTTGTCCTTCTATCGTGCCATCGCACCAGATTCTGTCATTTTAAAGTGGGGGCTGGCAAAGTGTCAAAGTGTCAGGGCAATGTTGTCTAATCTTTTATCCGGCAATAACCTGTGACATAGTCTTGTACATAACTGGACAACAGCTCATTTTTATATTATTTTAAAATAGTTTTGAGGGTTTTTTCTTATGCCGAATTATCATAAAAATGTAATACCGCTAGATACTTTGGAACCCCCGAATGGGATTTAAGTGGATGCCCCACTTGTATAATATTGGAAGGATGGGCGAGAACAATTCAATGGACTGATTTTTTTGCGGATTCTTGCGATGTCCATTGTTGCCTCTCCTGCCTCCTGAGCCCCTTAGGTATAGTCTGAGCGACGGTTGCATAGGCTTATAATCTTTCATTCTCTTCAATGAAAATACTATTTTTACAGTACCACATCTGAGTATGTTGCTGTGCCCTTTCTTATCTCTTTTGTATGTGTTTTGTCGTGGTGCATGTTGGCTGGCTCTTTTGTGTAGGTGACATTGGTGCGCTGCACGGATTTGACCTTCCAATAGGTTGAATCCGCGATAAAGTGGTATCAGAGCAGGCACGATTGAGGATACTAGTGCAACACGGATGGGATGCAAAAATGGAGGGGAGCCGAGTGGGATGATGCAAGAGGAGGCAACGGTTGCCGCCTCAGCCCCAGTAGAGGTACAAGTCGACGTCGAAAAACCGTGGAGCCATAGAGAATGGATCTCTATAGTGGAGACGCAACTGGCCCAAATTGAGGATAGTGTGGTGCACTTATTCTCATTAGGGGACTGTGTGGCCAGTCTGGAGGTGAATCAGGAACAGTTGGTAGAGACAATGGACAATCTTGGGGACAATGCTCAGGAGACTATCAGGCACCTGAGGGAGCAACTGAATGACTTGACTGCTAGGGTCGCAGTGCTAACCCAAGCCTTCAGTACCATGCCAACCCCAACACACGGGGAAGCTGGCACAGGCCGAATGCGAGCGCCAAAACCTAGAAGTTATGGTGGAGCTCATGATGCAAAGGA
>QRFJ01002987.1:0-80406 GCA_006176705.1 Cocos nucifera | reverse complement strand
AAAGATCGGCTAAGGGCGCTGCCGTAGCCAGACTACAAGAAGGTCGGCCACCTTACGGCGTCATTCACATGGCCCCTGGAAAGATCTCGGTGCATCAGCGATTCGCCGTCTCCCAGCAACAAGAGCTTGCACCGAATTGAGGAGTTCAGCATGAGGAGGTCGTCCACCCCGGAACTTATTGCCGAAGAAATGCGGAGGAATCAGCCTTAGGGAGGAGCCCAATCGCCCCTAAGAGAGAAACGGAGAGCAGAAGTTCCCCCGCTGAAGCGGAATGAAGTTCGGCGCGAGGAAGGCCGAACCCACCTATGAGCCCGTCAGCGAGGAAGCTCCGACAAAGAAGTATGAAGTCCTCCCGCGGAAGCTTCCGCGGGAAAGTGGAACGAAGTTCGGCGCAAGTAAGGCCGAACTCACGCTCCAGAATGTCCCCCAAAGGAACCGCCTACAAAGTGTTCACTGGAAGGCGGAACGAAGTTCGGGCGAGAAAAGCCGAGCTCCCCTCGAGCTCGTCCGAACAAGAGCAGCAGAAAGTTCTCCCACGGCGGGTCTCGTGGGAAAGAGGAATGAAGTTCGGCTCGAAGAAAAGCCAGGCTCACCCCAAAGCTCGGCATCAAGGTAAAATGAAGCTCGGTGGAAAGCCGAACTCCTCAACTCAACCTCCAAAATAAAGTTCGGCGCTGGCAAGGACGGAACGAAGCCCCCCTCCCGGAAGGTTCCGCAACTACGACCCGCTCCTCTAACTCGAATTCTCGGCAAAGCCGAGAGCCAACCGCCTAAGACCTGAAGGACTACGGCCTCTCCAAACATGTGCGATCAAGGAGAAGATCGGCTATAGGCACTGCCGTAACTGGAAAAGGTCAAGAAGGTTGGCCGTCCCGCGGCGTCATCAACGCCACCCCGGGGAGGAGCTAGGAGCTAGCTACATCGGTGATTGTCATCCCCAGCGACAAAGTCAAGAGAAGCATGGTCCAAATTATGAAGGCCGGCAGGAGATAGAGGAGGTCGTCTGGACGGGACTTGCTGCTCGAGGGAGCTCCGAGGAACAACACCCCGTCGACCCCTCAAACGAGAGCGCGCTGTCCACGACTTCCCTTCGGTAAAATCCTCCCCTCTGCATAAATATTATTTCTGGATGCGAAAATCTATGCGATGACAGGAAAGAAGCAGTCGGCCGCGTTAGGAACAGGAGGAGAACCTCGTCCTAGCGTGAGCAAAGTCGAAGGCCCCGTCCACAAAGGACGGGATGGGGGGAGAAGCGAGGACGACGGTCCTCATGTGCCCCCACAGCCGGCTAGGAACAGGAGGAGAACCTCGTCCTAGCGTGAGCAAAGTCGAAGGCCCCGTCCACAAAGGACGGGATGGGGGGAGAAGCGAGGACGACGGTCCTCATGTGCCCCCACAGCCGGCTAGGAACAGGAGGAGAACCTCGTCCTAGCGTGAGCAAAGTCGAAGGCCCCGTCCACAAAGGACGGGATGGGGGGAGAAGCGAGGACGACGGTCCTCATGTGCCCCCACAGCCGGCTAGGAACAGGAGGAGAACCTCGTCCTAGCGTGAGCAAAGTCGAAGGCCCCGTCCACAAAGGACGGGATGGGGGGAGAAGCGAGGACGACGGTCCTCATGTGCCCCCACAGCCGGCTAGGAACAGGAGGAGAACCTCGTCCTAGCGTGAGCAAAGTCGAAGGACCCCGTCCACGAAGGACGGGATGGGGGGAGAAGCGAGGACGACGGTCCGGATGTGCCCCCACAGCCCGTTAGGAACAAGAGGAGAACCTCGTCCTAACGTGAGCAAGGTTCAAGGCCTAGCCACAGAGTCTACGGCAAGCTTCACTACAGAAGACGAGGTCTCCTTCGGACCTCAGCTTCAACTTCGGTGTCAGCATCAGCGGGAGACGGGATCTCCCCCAAGCGATCATAACCTTGACTGCAAAAGAGGAGGTCTCCCCCGAACCGACTTCGGTTGATGAAGGCGATGTCAACTCCGACCCTGACCACGGGGGGCGACATTGACTCCGGCCTCAACGTCGACTTCACCAATTTTGGCTGGAAACGAGTCCCATCCCAACTCCAAACATCGACTGAAGATGAGGTCTCCCCCAAGCCTCAGCCTCAACTTCAGCGTCAATCTTGGCTGGAGATGAGACCTCCCCGAGCTTCAGCTGCAACCAATGCGGAGCCTGGAAGAAGACTTCGGCAGTCGCCTGTTTTGGTACTCCCTTCCTTCAATTTTTGAACTCGGGAGTGGGGGGGCTACTGTTGGGGATAAATCCCGCTCCTGCCGAAGCCCGGCCCAACGCTCAGCCCAATGTAACCAGTAGCTGCTGAAGAGCTTCAGCGCCAGGCGCCAGGCCGAGCCCCTAAGAGCCGAACTGCTTAGAGGCCGCCCCTACCGAGGCCGGCCGAACTGCCTAGAGGCCGAACTCCCCTGCACCAAGGTCCGGGCCGAACTGCCTAGAGGCCGAACTCCCCTGCACCAAGGTCTCGGCCGAACTGCTTAGAGGCCGAACTCCCCTGCACCAAGGTCTCGGCCGAACTGCTTAGAGGCCGAACCCCCCTGTACCGAGGTCCGGGCCGAACTGCCTAGAGGACGAACTCCCACCGCCAGCCGAACTTCCTGACGGCCGAGCTCCTTGGACTCCAAGCGGCTGGACTTCTTCAGGAGACGGACTCCTCCCAGACGCCCGTTCGGCCATCCGAGCTCCTCCCGGGTTTTCCCTGCAGCCGAACTCCTTCGGACTTCCCACGGCCGAACTTCTTCGGACCGACCCTAGGCGACCGAACTCCTCAGCGAGCCCTGGCCGAACCAACTAGCGACCGAAGTCCTTCAACTGGCCTGCCGAGCTCCTTCGAACCTCTCAGCGGCCGAACTCCTCCGGGCCGACTCCAAGCGGCCGAGCTTCAAGCGCCGCCGAGCTTCAACTCCTCAGCAGTCGTCACTGGGCCGAACCCCTCAGCGGTCGCCCTCATCAAACTTCGGCCGACCGAGCTCCTACCGAACTCTCGAGTGTCCAAGCCTCAGCCCGAGCCCAACAGCCGGCCGAACCCCAGACGGCCGAGCTTCAACTCCTCAGCAGCCGAACTCTTCTGCGGACGAGCCTTAGCTGCATACCTCTTGCCAGACGCCTGTGGGAGCCGAACTCCCTCCCATCTTCCTCTTCGGGAGCCCGAACTCCCCCGAAATGGGCACACGACGAAGGCCTTCAACCCTTCATTCGGCAAGCTCTGCAACCATTACTATCAGTCAGTCCGTCGTACCATCGGTCAGTCCACCGCGGGCGATAGCGACCCACTGCCAGGCGGCGATGGCTGTCACCCTCAATCCGCCGCACACGGCACCAGTGGGACTGACTCCGCCGAACCTCGAGCGGTCCGCCAGCACGCGGCTGCAGTTGTCACCATCAAGCTCCATGCTGCCCGACGACTCTCTGCCAGACGGCACAGCCGTCACCATCAACTGAGCTCCGCTATAAAAGGACCCCTCCCGACATACTAAGGCTAAGCTCTCTGAACTCTCGACTCTCTAAGCTCCCCTCCACATCTCTAAGCTCCGGAACTCATTCCGGAGCACTCCATTACTGTTGGTCGGAAACTAACTTGACCGTCGGAGGGTCCTGCCGGAGCCACCACCCCACCGGTTCCGGGCGGGACTTCGTTTTGCAGGTCCCCGGCGGCGCCCAGCGGCCTCGATTGCGGCGACCTCCGGCGGCGACGGATTTCTGCACCAACAGGTACCTATCATATGAGAAAATGATCACCATTTTTTCCTCCAAAGCCATGGAGGCATGCTCGAGTTATTAGAGAGTAATGGCTTAAACTTTCCAGAATTTATTGAGATCACGGATCTTGCTAAATGCAAGAGTGGATCTGGGGAGTGACTGGCTATCCATCGTCTAATGGATAGAAGACAACAGAATTCCTTTATGGTTGTAAAAGTTCAAGTGGCAATGGTTCCGTGGTTGCTTCGGCATCCTTCAATAAGAATATGTGTGGAGCTGCCATTGGGTTGCCAGCATCATGGTGAATAGATCATCCCTGGGTGTATCACATACAATATTTTATAAGCTTTTAGAATTTATAGTGAGTGCATGTTAAATATCTAATACCATGGAGCACATAATAAACATGCAGGCACCATTCAGGAGCAAACATATGTTAGGAAAAAAAGATCACGAGCGATTCAAGAATACCCTTGTCCTTGGGAAAATCTTCAATAATAGTACATGTTTGCATTACCATTATCCTTGATATGTAGCAACCCATTAAAACCTTAATAACCTAAAATAGCAAGAATTCTATATTCCATTTTCTAGGATTAGATCATGTCTCAAAAACCACAATTCAGATCGAAAATGGTCCATGAGCTATAGCTTAGGTAATGTAGCAGCTTTGATCTTTGAACATGTAAGTTATGATTGATTCTCTTTCTTGACATTGATATAGATTTATACTTGCATGACTATTAGAAAGTAGCAATACTTTTTTTTTTATAATAATTATTATTTTATGGAAAACTATTCTAGTGGTCGATAGGGTGATTAGTTTGCCAAATCAAATAGATTGATCAGAAGGCCTGGTTTAATAATATCACTTGATATGTCTTGAAATAAACCACAATCGATATGGCAAACTAATTAATAAGAGCTCATCAAAAAGCCTTTTGATCAATCAATCAAAGTCCACTACATGGCTGACCCCATAAATGCATGAAGAGTTCTTTGAATTTCAAACTCTCCCCCCATCTAGAGACACCTCAGTTACGATCATGAGCTATTTTCATAATTGCATGATGAATGAGGAAGATACAACAGGACTTGATACATAGATGAAATGACCGTGCATAATCTATGCGACCAATTATCAAAAACTACTGCCTCACATGCCTAAATTTCTTAGTGATGGGCATCCATCCTCATCTATATAAATTATTTATGATGAATTTTCTAGGTAAATGCTCTTGGGCCCTCTTATGCCTTTTTGCTACTGCACTGATTTCTAAAAGTCGATCTAGAAGATTTTCCATCAAACATATTGATTTTCTTGTCTTTGCTGCATCAGATCAGTTCCGTCATGAAGTGAGGGTCCAAATATGGTCTCCTCCATCCAACATCACCTTAAGAGTGACGAGCATCGAAGCCATCACCACCTAAGCATATTAGCTATCATATCACCATCGTGAAAACACATTGCGATCTTCAGCTGGCCCTTACGGTTTGAGCAGCCGATGGTCCGTGTACTCTAGTAGCTCAGCCAATTTAGTGCCTTGGTTGGGCTCTCGCATCAACATTATTTTAATAAGATAAGGATATTAGAAAAAAATTAAGCTACCAAAAAAAGCAATAACTGGGAGGTAGAGAACAATAAAGATTTGATTACATGGAGAAAAATAATTGAGTACGGATATAAATTTTCCAAGATAGATTTGTCACCATGCTAGAGAATACGAGACAAAATAGTCATGGACGGTTCTATGGGGCTCATCATAGTTGCATGTCGTAGTCGGTTGTCAAAGATGTGTTGGAGATTTCTTTAATCATTATTGTTAGCTGATAATTGCATATAATGACCTTCATAAAATTGCTAAAAACAACCATATTCAGTTCCTGGAATTGAATGATGGCATCCATTGCTCACGTATTCTATGGAGATTCTATAATCATGTGGCTTTATCCTATGCTCCTCTACATAAAGTCTGAGATTTAATTAGCCTTATCATTAAATTAAAGCTATTTCGTGTGGCTTTATCGACCCATTAATGAATTGTTTCTCATAATATATATTCATGACCTCGGCTTAAATTTATTATTATTTTAGGTTCTTCATTCATCCGACATAGCTAATAAATTTGTTGATTATTCGTACTGCAGGTGTAATATCTCATGCTAAGACTTCAAATACATTTGAATCATTGGTACATGATCGAATCGGATCTTTTTCTGTGCAACCTACTGAAGTGGATTGCTGGGTAATAAGAAAAGTCAAACCTTTCCGTTACTCAATTGAGCTCCTCCACCATCTATTTTCATGTTGAGCGTCGTCGTTTGAGACATTAGCGCTGATCACGCGGAATCGAGCGGGAATAGAACAGCAGCTGCATGTAAAATATTCATGGCGCTGGTACGACACACCTGTTTGATCGAGGCGTTCGTGGTAGCGCATTTGCCAAACTTAAACTGCCAAAGCATCGGAGAACTTTGACCGGTCCACTGAGTTGTCACGCGCGACAATTCGGTGTCAAAAGCGGGAACTCCAGTTTCACGCCTATGATGGCGATGTTTAACCATAGGGAGGGGGCGACCACGGAAACAGCGGCAATTATCATAAAAAAATCACTCCGACGTTCACCCCGTTCACCCCCACCCAAAAAAAAAAAAAAAAAAACACTCCAACAAATCTATAGAAGAAGAAAAATGAAAAAAGAAAAAAGAAAAAAAAAACCAATCTAATACGTCTATTTTCTAACATCTTCCGTCCTTAGATCCTCTGAAACTATCCAGACGAAACGGGCATAGCCGATGCCTATCCGGCTTTCCCAACCTATTCTCATGGAAACCATGCGTGTATCGTAAAAAAATCACTCCACCATTCAACCAACACACACGCACACAAAAAATATATATATTTTTTCTAATATCTTTCGTCTCCAGAGCCTCTCCAACTTTCCCAACCCATACTCACGCGGAAACTGGGTATCATAAAAAAAATCACTTCAACATTCATTCAATAGAAAAAAAAATCAATCTAATATATTTATTTTCTAACATCTTTCGTTCCAGAGCCTCTGAAGCTATGCAGATGAAACGAAGAAAGCAGATGCCTATCCGACTTTCCCAATCCACGCTCATGAAAACTGTGTATGTATATCAAAAAAACCGACCTAGCAAGGGAATGGGTAAACACATTCCATGTCCTAAACATGAATCCAGGAAATATTTTTTTTATCATAAAAAAAAAAAAAAAAAAAAAGGAATCCAGAAATGTTTTTACCAATTCTTAATGAACTCCTAGATCCCCATAACTGTTCATCATCTTCTTCGGAACTTGATTTGTTCAAAACCTCAAAGAGTCGAACCGCCGCTCCTCGTACCAACAAACGCAGCTCAACCCGACCAGCACCTCTACGATCGCCGCCTCCGCCTTCTCCTTGTCGGAGAAATGCAGAGTCTGCAGCAGCAGCGCCCTCGGCTTCGCCTCGAACCGCCGCTGACGGTCCATGTTCCGCTCCTCCTGCCATCTCGCAGTATCCTGCGCTACCGGCCCCAGCCACCCGAGAATTCGCCCCACCGCCTCCTTCCACCCCTTCGCCAGCCACTCGTCCACCAGCCCCCCGTCCTTCCTCCAGCACTCCCTCAGCTTCGCCCTCACCGCCCCCCGCATCCCCACCGGCAGCAGCTCATACAGCTCCTCCCTCAGCGCCGCCTCCTCCCCGGCCTGCTCCCTGTCTACCAACCTATTGCCGCCGGCCCTCATCAGATGCAGCCTCTCCGCCAATACGATCACGTTCGCATAACGTTGCGCCAGGCCAGATCCTCCGACCGTGCTCGGAGGCGCTTCCAATTGCTTGCTCCAGTCCGTACATGACTTTGCAATCGCTTCCCTCGTTCTTAATATCGGAGCCGAGTTTCTGATGTTTGATTCCCTCGGTATCGGTCTTTCCATCGGACCCGACGAGTGCTTGCCAGGGAATATCGGATATGTTCGAGACCTGAGACCGGTACGGTTATTAGGAAGTCCCGGCACGAACTGGCCGAAGACGGCGCAAATCCTGGCGAAGATTGAGACGGCGGCTTTGGCCATGCGGTCCACCACCTTGTCCTGACTCTGGCTCCAGAGAGACTCCTCCTTGAGCCGCCGGACTCTCTGACGCTGCGACTTGATCTCGAGCCGGAGCGGATCGGAGGCGATATGTTTCTGCATCGGTATCGGCCCGCTGTACCGCCTCCAGTGCTGCTCCCTCTTCCGCTCCGACGCCTCCAATTCGGACAGCATCTCCATCTCCGCGTACAATCTCGCCGTCGTCGTGACGTGGCGAGCCATCTTTCTGATCCGCTTCTCGACCACCTTCGGACTGGACCCCAGCCCGAGACGGTCTAAATCGGCGATGATTTCGCCGGCCTTGAGGTCGGCGTAGATGCTGGAGAAGCCTCTCGGGAAGCCCCCGCGGCACCGGGCGTCGAGGCGGGAGATGGCGGCGGCGGCGCGGTCGAGGTCGTCCATCAATTCGGCACAGGCGAGGCGGAAGAGGAAGAACTGGTCCGTGGAGTTGAGGTAGGCCACCCCAGGGGACCGCATGGTAATGGACCGGAGGCGGAGGACCTCCGGCTCGCAAAGGGCGCGGTGTAGGGAGATGAGGCGGGCCATGGTGGCCGCGGCCTCGAAGGCAAGGATCCCGACAACGCCAGGGGCGTCGTCCGGGCGGAGGCCGCTGTCAGAGCCGGTGCCGGTGCCGACTCGGGCCCGCAGATTGGCGAACCACGCCTTGGCGACGACCATTGGAACGGACGCGAGGGATCCACGGCTTTCGTTTCCGTTCTTTCGTTCTTTTTTGATGAGATAAGAGATCGATCGACGGGGTTGGTTGTTATGGAATTATTGGTGTGGATTTAGTGGGCACTTAAGGAGGCGGGAGGGAGACGGGGTATTATTTAAGGGAAGGGGGGAGTTGGGGGGCACCATTTCCGCGAGGTTTCTCGGCGACGCGGTTGCAAACATCTGATGGGAACAAGCGAAGAAATGGAAGTCGTCGCGGATAAGGGGGAATTGCGGGCGTTTACCGCCGCGTAGGATGAAGTCGTCGGCACCAAACAAACATTTGATTGGCGCCAAGCTTGAGCGGCGGGCAACGGCAACAAAATATATATATATATATAATATAATATATTATAGCTAGCTTAGCCGAGGGCAGCCTCCAACTCTCTCAGTCCATCTGGTGAACTCTTGTTAGTGTTTCAGATTTTTAATTGTTGATGCGGTTATGGGTGGATCTCGACCGGACGTCATCTAACGTCTCTAGCTGGACCACGATTCAGGCCGGGTGATGAGATCGTGGTGTATGTTTGGGCTCGGTTGTCCTTCTATCGTGCCATCGCACCAGATTCTGTCATTTTAAAGTGGGGGCTGGCAAAGTGTCAAAGTGTCAGGGCAATGTTGTCTAATCTTTTATCCGGCAATAACCTGTGACATAGTCTTGTACATAACTGGACAACAGCTCATTTTTATATTATTTTAAAATAGTTTTGAGGGTTTTTTCTTATGCCGAATTATCATAAAAATGTAATACCGCTAGATACTTTGGAACCCCCGAATGGGATTTAAGTGGATGCCCCACTTGTATAATATTGGAAGGATGGGCGAGAACAATTCAATGGACTGATTTTTTTGCGGATTCTTGCGATGTCCATTGTTGCCTCTCCTGCCTCCTGAGCCCCTTAGGTATAGTCTGAGCGACGGTTGCATAGGCTTATAATCTTTCATTCTCTTCAATGAAAATACTATTTTTACAGTACCACATCTGAGTATGTTGCTGTGCCCTTTCTTATCTCTTTTGTATGTGTTTTGTCGTGGTGCATGTTGGCTGGCTCTTTTGTGTAGGTGACATTGGTGCGCTGCACGGATTTGACCTTCCAATAGGTTGAATCCGCGATAAAGTGGTATCAGAGCAGGCACGATTGAGGATACTAGTGCAACACGGATGGGATGCAAAAATGGAGGGGAGCCGAGTGGGATGATGCAAGAGGAGGCAACGGTTGCCGCCTCAGCCCCAGTAGAGGTACAAGTCGACGTCGAAAAACCGTGGAGCCATAGAGAATGGATCTCTATAGTGGAGACGCAACTGGCCCAAATTGAGGATAGTGTGGTGCACTTATTCTCATTAGGGGACTGTGTGGCCAGTCTGGAGGTGAATCAGGAACAGTTGGTAGAGACAATGGACAATCTTGGGGACAATGCTCAGGAGACTATCAGGCACCTGAGGGAGCAACTGAATGACTTGACTGCTAGGGTCGCAGTGCTAACCCAAGCCTTCAGTACCATGCCAACCCCAACACACGGGGAAGCTGGCACAGGCCGAATGCGAGCGCCAAAACCTAGAAGTTATGGTGGAGCTCATGATGCAAAGGAGTTAGAGAACTTCTTGTTTGATATTAAACAGTACTTTTGAGTGGTGCGGCCTGACTCGAAGGATATCAAAGTCATCTTAGCTACGATGTACTTGATTGGGGATGCCAAATTATAGTGACGGACTCGGTATGAAGACATCCAAGCAGGTTGGTGCACTATTACAAGTTGGGAAAATTTGAAGAGGGAGATTAAGACCCAGTTTCTGCTTGAGAATGTGGACTTCATTGCCCGACGAAACTTGAGGCATCTCCAACAAACTAGGACAGTTCGGGAATATGTCAAGCAATTCTCTGCATTGATGTTGGACATTCAAGATATGTTCGAAAAGGACAAGCTGTTCTACTTCTTGGAGGGCTTGAAGCCATGGGCCCAGCAGGAGTTACAGCAAAGGGGTGTTGCAGATCAAGCATCCGCTCAGGTGGCAGCTAAGCAGTTGATAGACTACCTCCCCTCCGACCATCAAAAGAAGAAGGCCATCTTGGGCCCCTCCAAGAGTCAGAAACCATCAAAAGACAAGGCTGTGGTGAATGAGAAGAGGAGGGACCCCAAGATGAAGGGGCCGGATCCAACAAAGACCCCAAAATCTAGATGCTTTCTATGTGGAGGACCACACATCATGAAGAACTGCCTCAAAAGCAAGCTCTTAATGTCTTGCAGGCTAGTGTGCAGAAGAGCCAAGCCAACCCTGGTGATAGTAGCACTGACGATGAGGAGGAACAACCTGAGGGCCCCCGCATGGGTGCCCTTAGGCTGCTAAATGCCATTAAGGATCAAGTGGGAGAGTTGTCCAAGCCATTGAAGCAGCGACAGCAGCAGAAGTCCCACCCCACCCACCAGCAATCCAATCGATGGACCAGTGAACTCATGTATGTGCAGGTGGAACTCAATGGTCACGCCACTCAAGCCTTGGTGGATACAGGAGCGACCCACAACTTCATTGCCGACCGTGAAGCCACCTGCCTTAGGTTGAAGCTGGAGAGGGACTCTAGTAAGATAAAGGCGGTGAACTTAGAAGCTCGGCCTATTGCGGGTCTTGCAAGGGAAGTGCCTATCTGGGTTGGAACTTGGAATGGGAAGACAAACTTCATGGCTGTACCATTAGATGACTTCAAAGTTATTTGGGCATGAATTTTCTACAGACTACCAGGGTGGTACCCATGCCCTTCCTTGATGCATTATGCATGATGGGAGATGAGTCTCCCGGTGTTGTCCCGGTGGTTCGGCAAACCCTAGGAGGAATGCATCAAATTTCCTCTCTCCAGCTGAAGAGAGGGGTGAGGAGAGGGGAGTTAACATACGTGGCGGCATTGAAGCTGGAAGTGGAATCAAAGGACCTAGGTTCCACCCATCAGGAGGTACTGAAAGTCCTGTATGAGTTTGAGCATGTGATGCCTCCTGAATTACCAAAGACTTTACTGCCCAGACGGGTGATGGACCATAGGATCGAGCTGGAACCAGGTGTGAGATGCCCAGCTCGTCCGCCGTATCGAATGGCCCCACTGGAACTTGCAGAGCTCCGAAAGCAACTTGATGAGCTACTAGAGGGTGGGCTCATTCGCAGCTCCAAGGCTCCCTTCAGAGCCTCAATTCTCTTTCAGAAGAAGCAAGATGGAAGCCTTTGCTTGTGTGTGGACTATTGAGCCCTGAACAAGGTGACCATGAAGAACAAGTATCCAATTCCTCTGATTGCAGACCTGTTCGATCAGTTGGGTGGAGCTCGATATTTCTCCAAGTTGGACCTTCGATCTGGATACTGGCAAGTTCGGATTGCAGAAGGAGATGAAGGCAATACTACTTGTGTGATGGGGTATGGGGTATTCGAATTTTTGGTAATGCCTTTTGGGTTAACCAATGCCCTCGCCACGTTTTGCACCCTAATGAACCAGTTGTTCCATGACTATCTCAATAAATTCATGGTAGTGTATCTGGATGACATTATCGTGTATAGTCAGACATTGGAGGAACATGTGGAGCATCTACGGATCATCCTCAAAATCCTACAAGAACATTCCCTCTATCTGAAGAAGGAGAAATGCTACTTTGCCTAGGAGGAAATCCTATTCTTGGGCCATCGTGTCGGTGGCAGCATGATCAACATGGACAAGGAGAAAGTCCGTGCCATCCAAGAGTGGCAGGCCCCTACCAAGGTGATGGAGCTGCGTTCTTTCCTAGGGCTTGTTAATTACTATTGGCATTTTATTGCAGGTTACTCTCGTCGAGCGGCATCATTGACGAAGTTATTGCAGAAGGATCGATCGTGGGATTGGTCCTCAAGATGTCAAGAAGCTTTTGAGGACTTGAAAGCTGCAGTGATGGAGGAGCCGGTGCTGCGACTACCAGATCATACACTGTCATTCAAAGTCTATACTGATGCCTCAGAGTATGCTATTGGAGGGGTCCTAGTTCAGGAGGGCCATCCGGTGGCCTTTGAAAGTCGAAAGCTAAATGACACCGAGAGGCGATACACTATCCATGAGAAGGAGATGACAGTGGTGGTCCACTGTCTAAGGGTGTGGAGGCACCATCTCCTAGGGTCGTGGTTTATTATCCGAACAGATAATGTGGCCCTCAGCTACTTCCAGACACAGAAGAAGCTGTCTCCTAAACAAGCCCGCTAGCAAGATTTTCTTGTAGAGTTTGACATGACCTTGGAGTATAAGCCAGGGTGTGCGAATCGAGTGGCTGATGCATTAAGCCGCAAGGCTGAACTCGTTGCTTTGAAGGTAGAGGAGCAAAGTTGAGTCAGCCAAGTACAAGCATCCCTTCTACCAAGAATTCGAGATGGACTGCTAAAGGATCCTACAACTATAACGCTAAAGCAGCTTATCGAAGAAGGAAAGGCACGGCGGTTTTGGTCTGAGGAGGGACTGATTTTCACTAAGGGGCGGCGAATGTATGTTCCTCGAGTGGGCAACCTTAGAAGAGAGCTCTTGCAAGAATGCCATGACACCCTTTGGGCCGGCCACCCCGGAATGCATAGAACACTTGTCCTCTTGGAGTGGGCATATTACTGGCCAAAATGGGGGAGGATGCAGAAGAATACGTTCGGACGTGTCTCATTTGCCAACAGGATAAGGTAGAGCGAAGCAAGCCAGGGGATCTTCTCGAGCCTTTGCCAGTACCTGAACGGCCGTGGGAGAGCGTCTCTATGGACTTCATATCGAGCTTGCCAAAAGTGGGGGAGTATGGATCGATCTTGGTGGTGGTGGATCGATTCTCCAAGTACGGCATCTTCATCCCTGCACCGCTACATTGTTCAGCAGAGGAGGCAGCTTGATTGTTCCTTAGGCATGTGGTGAAGTATTGGGGGATCCCTCAGAACATAATCAGTGATAGGGATTCCAAGTTCTTGGGACGATTTTGGACCGGACTATTCAAGCTTCTTGAGTCCAAGCTATACTTCTTCACCAGTCTGCACCCCCAGATTGATGGTCAGACTGAAAGAATAAATACTCTTCTTGAGCAATACTTACAGCACTTTGTAAGTGCCAACCAAAAAGATTAGGTGAAGCTGCTCGACATAGCCCAATTCTCTTACAACTTGCAGCGGAACTCTGTGTCGGGCAAGAGCCCCTTTGAGATCATTACCGGATAACAACCCTCCACCCCACATACTGTGGTTGCTGGGTATACCGGGAACAGCCCATCTGCATATCACCTAGCCAAAGAGTGGTACTGCAATATTGAGATTGCACGAGCATACTTGGAGAAGGTTGCTAAGAAGATGAAGAAGTGGGCCGATAAGGGAAGGAGACCATTGGACTTCAAGCAAGGTGACATGGTGTTGGTCAAGCTCCAACCAACCCAACTTTGGTTCTTTCGCAAAGTGTATAAAGGACTGGTTTGCAAATATGAGGGTCCCTTCCCGATCCTTGGAAGAGTTGGAAATGTATCCTACCAGGTGCAACTTCCTGCCTGGCTCAAGGTACACCCTGTCTTCTATGGAAGTTGTCTCAAGCCATACCATGCCGACCAAGTGGATCCCATGAGGAACAAGTCAAGTCATCCAACCCCTACTTCCACCTCCTTGGAGAGGCGAGTTGACATCATCCTGACGGATCGAGTCCAAGTTCATCCTAATGGTGCGGAGGAGATTCAGTACTTGGTGAAGTGGAAGGAACTTCCCAAGTCAGAAGCAAGCTGGGAATCAGAAGACTCATTATGGCACGAGAAGGATCGGGTTGAGGCGTACAAGACAAGCACATCGACGAGGACGTCGACCTGATCAAGTGGGGGAGTCTGTCAGGGCCATGTTGCCTAGCTTTTTGCCTGGCAATGACCTCTGATACAGTTTTGTACGTAACTTGTAACTAGACAACATGAGCGGCTGTCGCAGGGCCATTTTTATATTATTTTGAGGTAGTTTTGAGGATTTTTTCTTATGCCGGATTGCCATGAAAATGCAATATCGCTCGATACTTTGGAACCCCGGGGTGGGATTTAGGTGGATGCCCCACTTGTATAGTATTGGGAGGGAAGGCGAGAACAATCCAGTGGGTCGATTTTCTTACGGATTCTTGCGGTATCCATTGTTGCCTCCCCTGCCGAGCTCTTTAGGTATAGTCTGAGTGATGATTGCATAGGCTTATAATCTTTCATTCTCCTCAATGAAAATACTGTTTTTATAGTACCATATCTCAGTGTGTTGCTGTGCCCTTTTTTATCTTTTTTGCATATATTTTACCATGGTGCATGTTGGCTAGCTCATGTGCAGATGATATTGGTGTGCCGCATGAATTTGACCTGCCGAGTCCGTGATAAAAGGGAAGTCGCAAGGCTATCACTTCCAAGCTGGAAAACAAAATAGAAACCGGTAACTTTATCAGCTAGCGAAACCTGTATGCGACTTTTGTAATATTCTGATATCTGGGTTTCCAAAGGTTGGATTTTTTCTTCTTGTTTATTCTTTGCATCCACATCTTGTGGTCAATGAAACGAATTAATCAATGCAGAGGGTTGTAGAAAGTGGGTGGTCTCAGGCTCACCAGCGTCATAAGCTCGAAGGTCACTGCGGTTGCGATGAAGCTGCTGTCATTATCGTGTCCACCCCGCCGAGGTCTGAACATGTTGTTTTCTCTTTTAACTTGAGAGGTTTGCCGTTGACAAATTAAGGATACTGAGATCTTGATTAATTGTATAAACCAGCCGGTTCCGGTCGTCTTCAAACGCGTTTTTTTTTTTTCTAGCCTGATGTGGTCCGTAAGCATGGATTTGTACTCCTTTTTTCTTTTTTTTTGATAAAGGGGAGGCAAAAAGAGCCAGCGGTGATTTATTAATTAAGAGGATGGAAATGCCAAGTTACATGAGTAGGATTAGAGACAGATCATCCCCTGTGACACAGATTACCAGGGGGGACACCAGGGGAAGCAGTAAGCGCAACAGCCTACCAGTTACAAGAGATAAAAGTAGGATACATCATCATTGACACAACAATTAAGAGAGAAAATTAAACACCAGCAGAAACCAGCGCCCAAAGCTCAGAACGTCCAACAGATCGTGCCATGCCAGACCAGTGGGATAGGTATATCAGACATATATCAGGCAGTCTTGTATGAATATGCTTGGCTTTCAACCAAACTTCTCCGAGCTGAGCCAAGCCAGTATGTTGTGATTGCAAATGGAGGACCAGTCATTGAAGGCGTACGTGCTGGCTAGCTTTCAAGAGCAACTATGGCAGCAGAGAAGTGCTTGTTGAGAAACAGCCTAGCATTACGCTCTCTCCAGTAGCCCTGAGCAACGGCAGCAAGATGCATGAAAATAATAGGACGGGTTGGTTTGGAGAAGTTTCCCTGTATCCAACTGAGATAGAGGTAGTCAAAGGAAACTTGAGAATGTAAAACCCGCAGTGCAGCAAATCTCCTTCCTGATCGAGCAAAAAAGAGGTCAATGAACAACAGAAGATCCATTTTTTCAGGCACTTGGATGCATATGGGGCAAGGACCAGGGTTCTTTCCAAGGTTCTTCCCTAGGACATCCCTCGTATTCCATTTTTTCCCTCTCACTAAACCACGTAAAACATTTAATTTTCAAGGGGACCCAAAAGGTCCACAATGATGAGGTGAAACAGAACTGTTAAAATATTTGCAATGAATAAATTGAGGGTGTGAAGCATGTTCTAATTACCTCTCAGATAGCTTAGAGTACTCGGTGTTAAGTGAGGAATTTTACTAGTGCAACTATTTAGCTCAATTGAAGGTATTAGACAGTGTATCTGTCAACAAAACATGCAGGAGGTATGAAGGCTATGATTCTGTACATAGTGTGGCTGCTATGCACTATTCAAATTGAAAGAATTTTTCAAGGGAAGAATTGTACTGCTGAAATGGAATGCTTTAGAAACAAGTATCTTGCTGATGAGTTCCTTGCTGCTCAGAAAAAAGAAGCCTACTTGGCAACAACAAGACACCAGGATGGACCTAGTCGCTGCAACCTTTTTCAATCCCTTCGCTACCTTAGCGACAAGGCTAAACCCATTCCTTGGAGTCATGAAGGTGAATTTTAATGGTGCAGAGAGGAGCTTGACTGCAAGCACTCAACATATTTTAAGGAATCATTTTGGCAAGGTGATTCATGCTCCAATAACTTTAGCTGCTCCATCTGTACCTGACATTAAGCTTAGAGCAGTACGGGAAGGGTTGTGCAACATTGTGTACACCTAGAAAACTTTCTGGGTATAGCTGGAAGGTGATTCTATCACCATCATCCAATGGATCAAAAATCCTAGTCACTCAAGATCTCAGTAAATTTTACACCTCAAAAAAGATCACAGTAAATTCCTATTCTTAAGGATATTTGGGAAATTAGGAAGGTGCTTCCAGAATTCATGGCAACACATTTTTTGAGGGAAGGAAACCGATTTGCTGAATGGTTGGCCAAGGCTAGCATGGATCATGAAGCAAAGTATTTGGAGAGCTCTAATCTTCCTCACCAATTAGCCTAGATTGTTGCTGTTGAAGCCTTTGGATGTAGCTTTGCTGGATGCTAGCGTTCCCATTACGCAACAACAATGTAGAAAAGGAAACTTATACACCAGTAGGTATCAAACATATTTGACAATTCTATAAATAATATCATGCAATTTATTTATTTTTTTCCTTATGATCATAATTATTATATAAGAGTTGAACCATGCATACACTTCTATATTATCTCCTTGCAAAGGAGTTAATGATTTTAAATGAATATCTAAATTGAAAATCCAAACCATGGAACATCATCTGCATTCAAAAAAAAATGCTTACAAACCAGAGTTCATGAGTCTTGATGGTTTCTACTTATACATCCAGGTGGTACCAAAATAAATGATAACAATTACACTAATATGGTAAACTACATGATATGATATGTAAATTGAAAGTCCCTTTATGGATCATTATCTATGCATTTTAAAATATCCGTGGATTTAAATTCATTAAATTTTGATGATTAGATTGCAGTAAAATATTGTATCAAACTATCTAATCATCATCCTTGCCACATGCTTGATAATTAGCTTAGAGGCCAACAAAGATATGAATTTTGATTTCTAAGTATATTTTATAGTGGAGATTATGTTCGACGGTTGAATCTTAAATTTGGATGGTCCATCAATGATTTTGAATCGTTCACTCCTTGAAAATGTAAACTGTGTGGTCATCTAACTAATCACACAACGACTATAGTTCCCCGCTTTCTGGTAGATAAAAGTTAACCACGTTAACACCAGCAGCAACGCAGCATACGTGGACCTTTTAGCTTTCCATCGGACCTACCAATCTATGATAATGATCACAAACAACACATGCAAGTCCAATTTGCGACTTCTTTTTATGAAGGAAAAAAAGATTATTGAAATGGACGCTTTGACATGGCGGCACGCAATCAATCAGTTCTACAACATTGCACTTCAGTTGGATCTATGCTGCGGCATGAATAGGCCTTGACGATGGCCCATATTCATAGCCCGAGCCCTTAGGACAACGGCCGGCTCACCACGAGCCCAAACCATGGCCTGGCCCTTAATGGTACCGCTTTCGTAATTCTTCAGTTTAGTCAGGGCCTTTTCGTATGACGAAGTATCCAAAATAAAATGATCGTCACCCACCGCCCCCCGCCGCCGCGCCACCCACACCCCCCCCGCCCTCCCACCGCCCCCAAACGCGGTGCCCACACCCAGCCACCCCGCCCCGCGACCCTGGTGGACACCTCGATAGGCTTCTGCAAGAAACCCTCGCAGCGGAAGAATCTCAGGAGCGTGGACGCGACTCTAGTGCTGGTCGCCTCCCCCTCTCCTTCCTCGCGTCGAAGCCCCTCCAGTTATTTGCCAATAATAGAAGATGTCGGGCGGATTCTTCCGGGTGAGCGGAATCCTCGCCCTTCTCCCATCTATCCTTCGATCTTTTCCGCCGACTTGTTCGATTCTTCTGCAACCTAGGGATGCATTAGGGTTTTAACGGTTTGTTGGCTTTAATTTCAGGGGACTTCGGCGGATCAGGATACTCGCTTCTCCAACAAGCAAGCGAAGCTTTTGAAGACACAAAAATTCGCACCGGAGCTCGATCATTTGGTCGGCACCTCGATTCCACTCTAGCATTTTGATCGCTTGTTTTCCTTTCAAGGGTCCTCCATTATTTATTTTCCAATTAGCCGAATCTTCCCGGGGTCTTTAGGGTTTTGGGAAGAATAGGAACATTTGGGGAATACCTGCGAGCATGGCACGTTGTTCTCTTTATGTTTTCGAATTTTCAGTACAAACTAGATTTCTTTTTTCACAAAAAAAAAAAAAAAAAAAAAAAGAAGAAGAAAAGAAAAGAAAAGAAAAGGGAGAGGCTGGCAGCTGCCTGGCAGGTCAAATAAGATTTTTGTTTACTATTTTACGTATTGGGATTTAATTTCAAGTATCTCATCCTCTCATGTGTAGGTGGATATGACGAAGGTAAAGATGGATGTGATAAGGCCATGGATCGCAACCAGGGCGACAGAGCTTCTTGGGTTCGAGGATGAAGTCCTCATTAACTTTGTATATGGACTTCTGGATGTCAAGGTATTCTACCATTACTCTTTGCTATCTGTAGCTGGTGCACGTTCATCTGGAATTACATTTAACTGTTCTTAGATTATATTAAACAGGAGGTGGACGGGAAACAGATCCAGATCCAGCTCACTGGGTTCATGGAGAAAAATACAGGGAAGTTCATGAAGGAGCTTTGGGGTCTACTGCTCAGTGCTCAGAATAACGCCAGCGGGGTTCCTCAGCAGTTCTTGGATGCGAAGAAAGAGGAAACAGATAGGAGAAAGGTTTCTCTAAATTCTACCGTGCAGTTGTTGTTTTTGTTGTACTTCTTGTTTCCTGAGCTATCTAATGTTTCTTTGTTATTGCAGGCGGAGACTGATAGAATTGCTCAGGAAATTCAGAAGAAAAAAGAGAAAGAGGGAAGAGAGCTAGAGCAAGAGAAACAGAGGAAGATGGTAACTTAACTTGTCTGAGCAAGAGCTCTTGTTGTTTAATTGAGGAATCTTTTTGTTCGACATGTGATTATCTCTCTATGCAATTCAGCTAGCTTCTCCAATTATTTCGGTTCATATCCTTTACCTCAAACTACTGTAGGATGGAGTAGCTGAAAAGTCAAGGTCTGCTAATGCTGATTCTGGTTCAGTTTCAAAGCAATCACCACCAAGGGCTTCTAGTGTTTACCCTGAGAAAGATACAGAAGCGGAGATGGGGCATCATTCAAAATCAAAAAGCTGGTAAGTAGCCACATGCCTTCCTGTCTTCCCCCCATGTACTTTTTATATGACTTAGCAGTGTTGTGGTGTTCAATGAACAATCTGATCCCATTTGTAGTTATTCAGGCTAAAATTCTTCTCAAACTTGGTGGCATCAGATGATTATTCATATAAGCATATAAAGTGCCCCTCCCCCGGGGTAAAGTAGAAAAATTGATCATTGATGTTACAATAGCAAGCGGCCAACATTAAATATCTATGTTTTTAGATATACCATACATCATCCCCAAGCATTGGGTAATCTATCCAACACCCCCTCGCCTCCTTCCAACATACATGCACATAAGAAAGGTAAAAAGAAACTTTTCTTTCCCTTCTAGTCATAGTCCTCTCCATTATTACTTCAACCGCGAGCAAGGGTTTCATCTTGGCATAGATCTTCACCAAGATCTCGGTTTGTATTAGCATCAGCCAGTGGCTGGTTCGATAAGTTTCAAATATAGGCCTAAAATATCCCTGATGCTGTAAACCAATAACTCCCGGAATATTTGGTAAAACAATATGGGTATATCCACCAACATATTTTAACTACATTTATTAATGTAATATTGGTCAATGCTAAAAATCAAAATCAACTCCAGATTTATCATTTCATGCATTAATCTAGTCAGACTGTGAGGAGGAGAGATGGTTGGGACCATCTGAGATGGGCTGTTGGTTGAAATTGGCAGCTGTTAAAGTTGGATCTGGTTCATGGCCTGTCAGTGAAGATGAAAATTGATTCAACCTTCTTCTTCTATTTTTTCATTGGGAGGAGAAAGAATGGATAACGGGGAGGAGAAGATGATGGAGAGGTGAGAAGAAGAAAAATAGGTTCACCACAATGATGGCATTGGAGCAGGAGAAGGGATCGATAGAGAAGAGTTAGAAAGGAGGAATCGAGGGAAGAGGAAGTTCTTTGAGGCAAGTGAGATGAATTTGGATGGCTTTGTGAGAAGGGAAGATAAGCTAGCCATGGATGGTGGTGGAGGCTGGCTAGGAGGAAGGGGGGTGGAGTAGAAGTGGAGTTAATCTTCTTAGAAAGGACATTAATTCCTTTTTCTCTAAATTTGGCGACATCCTTATCTGTCCGTAGATATTTTTCTTGATAAAAAATTATTGGACTTTTCTAAATCAGCTCCATGTTCCATCTTGGCTGGGACAATCCGAAATCTCAGTTATCTTGGTAATGGGAACCTGTTTTCTAGGTATTGGGAACCCACCAAGATAACCTAGATATCTGGATTTAAAAACCCTGATTGGAGGGTGGAGAATGGAGGAGGGCAGGTAGATATTAACAGAGAAACATTGCTAAAGAGGACTAATAGAATGATTGAGAATTGTGGTTAGCGAGGTTTCTGTACTAAAAAAGACTTCGGCTTGGTCTTAGCACATGATCGTGGACAGTTGGGGATTGATTGAGAAATAGAGAATAGAAAAGGAAAAAAACGGAAGACGAGCAGAAAAAAATAAAAGAGACATGGAATAAACAGTTCTAGCATCATGATTAGTCGCTGGACTATCTGAAGTATAGCAGAAGATATGTAGAATGACATCTTCTGATTGCGGTAGAAAGTAGAAACATATAGATTTATTTGTTAAATTTTTTGGTTCTCCTGTTATTCATTAATTTCCTGAAAATTGCCATCTATTAAAGGCAAAATTAGACTTCTGCTTGTTATGGGATTTGATGTTTGCTGATTGACATGGTTGCCATTAAACCTTTCTATTTATTTGTTGATATAATTGGTTTATTTTTGAAATGACTAGCTTGATTGTATGATCTATGGTTAATCTGGATAACTAAATGGCTTCTTTGTCCCAACTAATCTTTTCCTAAGTCTCAAGGTGATGATGTTGAACTAAGAATCACTTCTAAAAAGGACAAAAAAAGTTGGAACATATTTTATCTTTATGCTTCATTAGTAGATTGGTTTGTGATCCCTTCCATCCATCTTACCCTGTTTGCACTTCATGCGGAATAATGAAAGTTGGTTAACAAAAGAAGCTTGTACTCTGTATGGAAGATAGCTAGTGCTTAGAAGCTCGTGACAAGTTTTTACATGCAGGAGTTTGACTTACCTCCAATATAAAAGATAATTCAAATGCTGGCTTTAAAGGTTTAGGCCACCATCTAAGTTCTAGACAACTTGCTCCCTATGCACATTGTGTTGATGTGCTTTTAGAATTTTTTTCGCTGATTTATTTTTGTCCTTATATTTTTCTAATTTCACTTGTAATGGAATCCTGCTGATTGTGTCTGCTATATTTGCTGTGTTGTAATTACTGTGGTTGTGCACTATGTGTAGGCATGTTTGTCAGTTATTTGCTGATAAATTGTGCATAGAGCAAATGTTGCCTTTCAATCTTCTATATGATCTTTGTTCCATTTTCGTTTTGAGAATTGGTACTATCTTGTGCTTGTGTGGTGCTTAATCATTTTGGCATATAGTATCATTGATGTGGGCAGAACTGTTTGGCATATTTTAATTGATATCTTAAGTGTGGTGGAATCATTTTGTTTTTGTATTTGCTAATTTGTCCAACTTTAGCAGCTCTAATAAATTTTTTTCAGCATGTAGGCATTTTCCACCATTGAGTGTAGCTTATGCTTTTTACCACTGGTCCTGTGAGGTAAAGTTGGTTTAGTATTGTTGGTTCTGACTTGGGACAAATTGGGTGGATTTCTGATTCTATAGGTCTCTCATAAATGAATAATTTGAAGGCAAGTGAAATGCAAGTTTTGCATTTATCTGTTGCATGAGCTAGTTTTTGCTCATAAACTAAATTATCCCTTTTCTTTAGGCTCTCTTTGTCTCCATGTTCACATGATCATTCGCCATCTCATCGGTAATACCCTTTCTTTGATTTGATTTTCAATATGTTCTTATCATATTATGGTTACCATTACTGGTTACCAACGTGGCTGTTGACATGTTACTTTTATTTTCCTCCAGGCAGACACCTTCCCCAAGTAGATCATTCAGCAAATCGTTTTCAAAATCTGGGAGCTACTCAAAGTACCTTTCTTTCTTCTTTTCTTTTTTTGGTATCAGTTCTGGAATTTTGTTTATATATGTTTGTGATTTTAGCAGCCTATCCTGGACTAAGATGTCTTCTAAATTTATTTGAACATTGTTACAATAGATATTGGAGTAGTAATTCTATTGTCTATTTCATGTCATGGCTTTGCAATATGAGATGTTTTGGCAATATGGGTGAATCTTGCCTAATCAATTTCTTGATGGCTTCTCACGTAAATGAACCGAAGTTACCAAGAAGAGTATGGTCCATACTTCCATGAAATTTGATAAGTCATGTTCTGGAAAGTGTTTCTCGTAAATATGATTATTGGTAATATTTGGCGAAAGAATGAAGTGTTTTGAAAAGATGATTATTTTATGATATCATTTGTTGATGATTCAGTATCAGTTTAATAAGTTTCTTGCTCATGCATGTTATGATTTGCTATTGCTTTGATTATTTGTTTAAGCATGATTGACAAATGTCTTCTCCTATCAGGGAAGGTTGCAAATCAAGGAGCATGTCTGTTTCATCTCAGTCACAAAGGTCAAAGTCTCCTAAGAGGCAGC
Source organism: Cocos nucifera (assembly GCA_006176705.1). Classification (NCBI taxonomy): domain Eukaryota; kingdom Viridiplantae; phylum Streptophyta; class Magnoliopsida; order Arecales; family Arecaceae; genus Cocos; species Cocos nucifera. Next base: position 56,958 of record QRFJ01002987.1, on the reverse strand, counting down.
ATCGCTTGCCACCTAGACGGTCTATATCCTCTGAGAGGCGATACAGAACTCCACCTCGATGTTCCGTTTCTCCAAGCCATGGGCATTCACCACGATATGATGGATCACCTTTAAGACGAAGATCGCCTTGTACTAGGCGAAGATTGGTTTCCTTATCCAGGAATCGATCTCCCTCTCCTGTCTGGCAGAGATCTCCTTATGCACGAAAAAGATCTCCATTATATGTGCGGCGTAGGTCTCCTTCATCTCGTCAAAGGTCTCCAGTTCAAGTCCGCAGGAGATCACCTCCTCCCTTACGTCACAGGTCTCCTATCCGACGCAGGTCCTTGTCACCAGTCCGGCGCAGGTCCCCATCTCCTTTAAGGAGGAGATCACCTCCACCTAGGTCTGGAAAGCGAAGGAGGTCACCGATGCATTCGCCTAGAAGTCATGTTGTGGATCATCGAGCATCTCCTCAACAAAGAAAGAGGTCCTGATGCAGAGCCTAATTGTATACTGCTTTTTCTGGATTAGCTGTGCTAGTGTTCTTCCATCGGATTGCATGTCTGATATTGTAGTACTTTGCAGGAGCTCTAATCCATATAGGAATCGGAGTCCATCACATCCAACTCATAGGAGTTCGAGTAAGGAGGTTAATAACCATATTAATGGAATCAACTCCAAACATTATCGTGGCGGATACACATCTCAAAGGTAGTTCTAATTTTCTGTTCTTTGTCATTCCAGTCATCTTCCTTCTGACATAAAAGGAGATATGTAGATCTTTGTAATACACTTGTTCTTATGACACATCTTCCAATCTCTCATAGGTCTCATGAAAAGAGGTCACCTCTTCATCCCGCCTTGAATAGGACAGTGGCTGAACGCCCTGACTCAGTGCATAAGGTTTCAGAGTCCCAGCGATTTCCTATTTCTTCAAGGTCTGCCTGGCATGATTCAAGGAATCAAAACAACATTCATGATCGGGAGTGTGGTGCAGCATCAGACGAATCTCCAAGTCAATCAGAGTCACCATCCCATTTGCGAAGGATGGATCCCAGGGGAAATAGGTCTGCATCTCTGATAATTCATGTGGTGTGAATAACAGTGCTTATTCTCCTTTCCTGTACTGATTGAATTATGTTGGATTTTCCTTTAAAGATCCCGTAGCCATTCTGAGAGTCCTGTTAAACAAACTAGAAGATGGATACCTCATTGTCACAACCCTGAAACAAGTAGAGAAAGAGATCAACCAAATCATGCCAGGTCAAATTTTGTTCTGCTATCTCTCATTCAACTTTCAAAATTTTCAAGTTCGATAGTGTCTCATAGTTATCGTGGTTTGAATTCATATTCTGATTTTCAGGGAGGATGCTTATCATAGGGTTGATTTCTCATGCAAGAAAAATAGAGATTCACCTGCTAATGTCTGGCAAAAAGATTTCCATGCTAAGGACTTCGGTCCAGAAGAGTATTTTTCTGAAAGGTTGGCTGATGACCGCTCTCCAGTTTCCCAAGGTCGATCTGCTAACTTGGAAAATAGAAAGAACGAATGTGAGAAAAAAAGGTGACTGTGTTCTCCATGCCTTCCATTCTGCTTCCCTCCTTACCAATGCATTCTGATATATGCATGCACAAATGTATTTTTCCTTTCTTTATCATGCAATTGGCTGTTGGGATATCCATTCAAGGTAAAATAACATATCATTAGCTCTTGTTTCAATTAGAGAAATAAGCTTTACACTTTTTGAGAGCTCATCCTGTCTTGTGCCAAAAATGGTGTACTTCCAGAGCTCCAGAGCTTCATAATTATTTCATTTTTTACTTAAATTGTTATCTTGCATGGTGAAGAAAGGGTTAGTAAAGCCAAACTATGTAGTTGACTTGAAGTTTCATATTATGAATGTGTTCATCGATCAGCTTATTCTGGTTGTTGTCCATAGGTTGTGTGGGTAAATAACTTGCAGTTACTTCCTCATCTCAAGAGAAGATTTTCTATCTATTTAGCTTCACTTGTGGTTTCTGGTGTTAAGATGGTGAGGTATAACTAGGCCACTTTTCTGCCACAAACTCGTGCTGATTGATCTGAGTTGATTTCTGATCAACAGCTGCAAATTGAAAATAGAAGTCAGAGATAGCTGACTTCCTTTGAGTATGGGATTGATCTCCAGTGTACTACAATTGATTCTAACCTTGTTTATTTGAGTTTTCACAAGTCCCTTGTATGCATTCTATACAGTAATTGACATCTACTACTACTAGTAGTTGAAAAACTGTATGAAAATGATGAAACACCAATGCGCAAAATGTGCAGTTATTGCATGGTTAGGTACAGCTAATAGGTGCTTTTGGAAAATGGTCCTTCAACTTGTAGAAAACTATATGGTTCAGACTAAACAGGATTATGCAGCATCAGCTAGCTATAGACAATGCTTCATGGGCCGGGGTATGACTCTCTGGTGCTGCTGTGTGCCTAAGTGTCGGATCTCTCTATTCTAGAAGAATTTTTTCTTGCAGACCCATACCCAAGTGTTATGCCATTACCCATTTCTTAGTGTCAGGTGCGGGTACTTCAGATAAATTAAAGGGTCCGAGTAACATCCACACATGGCTGTGAAACAAAATTCTTGTCTATTGTTCACATGGTATTGAGCAAAAGATGTATGGGAAGCTACCATAGAAGAAGTTATAGGGAGTGCCTTGGTTGCTGGCACATAAGCAAGCTCTTCAATCTCTGGACTTTCTAAGAGGTTATCTCACTATTAGCGTGAGATATCTGGGTGGTTATAATGCGGAAGAAGTGGGTTCATGTGTAAACAGTTGGGGATCCTTGCAATTTTATTGAAGAGGATCTCTCCTTGTAATTTGAGTCTTATTATACATCATTCTGCACATCCGTTTTCAAAAATTGCATCCAACTTGAAAGTAACCACTCACATGAAGGGCAGTAATTAGATCCATTTGGTGTGAGTTTGACACATCACCAGTTCTATATGTACTTGGGTGGGTTGCACATTGCACTGATCCATTTGATGATTGAGAGGTCTATATACAGAACATATTTTTGTGGAAGTTTTGTTAGTATTTAGTTGTCTGTGAACCGTAATATTTGTGCGCACAAAAATTTAGAAATGATTTTGGCTGTTTGTTTGGCAGTGAAGAAGATCTTCCTAAAAGACATAAACAACTAGTATCACAATCACTGGAGGAAATAGAGTATGGTCCTGGAAGAGTAGTGGACGAAAGCTATGCTCCAGATAATGCTTATGATAGAGAGCAATCCACTAAGGAGCATGCAAGAGATGCATCCTCTTCAGAGGAAAGGGTATCTGAAGCACAGGCAGTGAAGAGCAGTTATGGAGACGGTTATGCAGTTAAAGCTGACAAGCAATCACATGTAAAAAGCAATGAATATAGAGAATCACATTATGAAATAGAATCTGTTAAGAAGTCCAGAAAAGAGGTGGACCAAAGCAACCATTTGGATATCCATGATTCGGACTCTGAAGAAACTGATATGCAGAGATATCGGGAGATGGAAAAGCGAAGGCGCAAAAAGTCTTCTAAGTTTAAAAGAGATTTGGATGACAGTTCTGAATCTGATTCTCAGATAGATGACAAGAAGGAGGCAAAGAGAAGAAGGAAAGATGAGAAAAGGCAACGCAAGGAGGAGAGACGTCTCAGGCGTGAAGAGAGGCATTGGAGAAAGTTGGAACATCGTGCAGGCAAACTTAAAGCAAAATCTGTGGCTACCGTTGCTCCCCCGTCAGGTTTGGAGAAAAATCATAATGATGCTGATGAATCTGATGGTGATGCTGCCATAAGAATAGGTTCTCATCTAAGTGACACCGAAGAAACAGAGTCAGAGCGGAAGAAGCTTGAGATTCAGCTGCGAGAGAAGGCCCTCGAATCTCTCAGAGCAAAGAAGGCTATCAATCATTGAACTTAGGATATTTGAGTTGCTGTATGTTTTGTTATGTAATATGCATTCATATGTTCTGTAGAATGAGATATCCTTTCATATAGCAGACGGTTTAATGTAATCTGTTTTTGCTCTGGCATCTGAGGTTGATAAATGAGGATTTGTCGAGCTGTATTTTGTTGCATTCAAGTTCAGACTTAGCTGTAGATTTTCTGGTAATGTTCCTCTTAACTTTGCTTGGATGAATTTATTCGGTAATTTCTTAAGGGATCTTTCCTACGATAGTTTCATAGCTATTAGCTGGGGCAATTTGGTATGTTGCCATTTGAAAACTCTTATCAGGTTTTAGGGGAACCATCATTCTATCTAATTTTATTTCAAGTTAGGACTTAAGATCTCAACTTGATGGAAGAAACAACCCCACTAAGTGTTTAATCTCCAAATTAAAGTTGCTGACGATTTTCTGCAGTTGAGCTTGAAACAAAATCGGTTGTGTTGACTTAAAACTGATAACACTGTCAGGTATGACTTGGTAGGTCTGGCCATGTGCGGAACCACCTTTAGAACCTCAACTTGGATGAAATGCTGCACATGCTTTATGGTTTGCTGAAGAAAGATATCCGTAACTATAATAGAAGCTATAATTCAAGCAATTTGTCTGACTAGTTACATCGTCTTTTGGTTTAACCTCTGGATGATTAGCAGCTGGACTTGTTATGGAGACTTTGTAAATATACACCAGGATGATAAGCTTCCATCTCATGATAGCTTCATGGTCTGATCAACCCGATAATTCCCTTCATGGAAGTCATCCCAGTGAATGCATATGTGCTGTGAGAATGCGTTATATTGTTTTATATTTTCATTTTCAAAATTGATACCAATACAACTTGACAGCTAGTACATGTGAATCTTACTTTTCATCAAGGTACCGCAAGCAAGATTTTTGGGGAAAGCTACCTGAGCATAATTTGGGATGCATATCATCACGTTAATCCTTATCCTTGATATGATTCTCTTACTATTACTCCCTAATGCTGGAAAAGTAACCGTAAAGCTCTTGTTGCCCGTCTGAGTATGTTGTATACACTTTCATGACCAAACATGGTATTTCTGTTTGTGTTGGCACTTTTCCTTTTTTTTTTTTCTTTTGAATACAGGGACTTTTATGAGTGGTGTATACCTGTAAACTGAATTTATATGTGATGCTGGGAGTTGTTGTGTACCTTGAGCATTTCCCTGCGGTTGTTATGCAACATTTTCGTATTGTATATCAGCAACATATCTAGAATATGAAGTACCATGTGGGTTTCTGTGGCTTGAATCTCTGAATTTTTAGTCATCTTTTTCAGGCACAAAAACTACGTGCTCAAAGGCAATGCCGTCGAACTATTACTCTGACAAGGCAATTACTGTGTGATTAATCTTTTTATTTTTTGTTAAAAGGATATGATGATTCTTGCTGCTTTCTGCTGTTTAAGTAATTGCTGCAAATGCATAATCATAGCTTAATGTTTGGTGAAGCTCTAAATATATTCTCCTTGTTCTGATTATGCTGCACGATTTATTTTGTATGGTCAGCTGTATGTTGTATTGAATTGTTATTACAGTTACACTCACGAGTCTTGCCTGTTTTGATTTGCCTATGATTGTGTCTCGTACATATGATACGTGTTTAATTGTTTGCAGCAATTAGGTGGTTAGTATGTCCCGGCAACTGCAATGCTGTAGTTGTTGCGTCTCTCTCCACCATCCGCGCTTGGCCACGCGCTTCTTAGCACTCTATTTATCCGCAGCCGAAACATCTGCTGCGAGCTATTGTGGGCCGAAGTGCTGGGCTTTTTCCCTACGTTGATCTCGTGCCCGGGAAATGTAGCTACCGACCGACCCACCTGGTGCCTACTCCATTATCTGGTGTTATAATCCCATTGCAGATCAATAATTCAAACGTGGCATCTTTTATAGGACCATCTAGCTTCCATCCCATCCAGATTTGCAAATGTCAGCGACTCATCGTTCAACTAAGGCGCTGCCGCCTGTCCAGCTGGAGGAGACTGTTAGACCACAGCCAAAAAAAACCTAAACTCCCCTCTTTCATGGCTCCGGCCCTCACCTCCAAGCATATTGTTGCTTCTTGCAACTGCCACCAAAGCATTGGTCAGATGAAATACTTTAAATGTCTCCAACCCCAAGAAAACCTACATCTTGAAAACTTAGCATTTGAACTTTCAGGTTTCCACTGAAAGTGGTGTGAGCGATCTTATACAACCCGTCCCATAAGTTTTTCTCCAGTGCCTGCCTAATATGATTTTTATTCAGTTTTGCCTGAAAGCTTTTGGCTTGACTTGAGCTAGAATATTGCTCGGAAGAGGGTATGTGCTGCGACACCTGGATTTTGTGCTCCTGACGGTCCGGTCCATGATTTACTTTAGTTGCTTTGGGCAACGCGTAGTAGGTCTGCCCGAGCGAGGCTCGTTCAGGAGTCCAAGCTTCACTTAGCACAGCCCTACGCCCACCCCCCACCCCCGAAAAAAAAAAAATTAGGCAGGGTCGTCACGGTAAGCTCAGCATTGGCTCCCCCATGGGTGGTAGCTTTCTGGCTCTGAATCGGGAGACTCTCCGCCAGGCATCAGTGCTCATGGTTTACCCTGGCAAAAAGAAAAAAAATCAATGGCCATTGGGAGCACGGGAGCGTGATCTGAGACTAGTTTTAAGCGTAACTCCAGAGTAATCTGTTTGCGAATGAGGGTACGAAATAGCACTGCAATTTATCCGAGTTCATCAACTCCGGATAGAAATAGCGCCCCCTTGGAAGATTGGATGCTACATTATCATCTTCAATAATCAATAAATAATCAGTTTACAGCAAGAGGTTTCCCCAACAACATCTCAGGCAGTAAGCCAAGCTCCGTGACATTTTCCATTTTTTCCCCCCTTCCCAGCACCACTTGGAATGGTCCCCATCCGTCCAATGTATTATTATTAATGGACAAGCAACCGGTTGGAAATGGATGTCAAAAGTAAATGCTTACCAAAGCTCCCTATTCTTTCCGTTGCCAAGTCGAGTCAGAAACCCTGCTCTCTATCCTCACGGCAAGTTGCAGCTTTTCTTTCAAACAAATCCAAGGGAATTGCGCTGCAAAGACCTCATCTTGTCACGCAACTAGAATGCCCACTTGAAAAGGACACTAAATCTCATGCAAAAAAACAAAAATAAAAAGGTTTCAACTCAAATCATGCAAGTTGAGGGACCTATCTATTCAATGAATTAGGCGGGACTGGCCCATGTGAAAGAAAGATAAACTCCGATTGATTGAATGAGGTGGAGTAAGAGATCGGTCAGGCCGTCACACGGACGTGGGCTACCACCAAATTTACTCTCTTGGACCTCATGTCAGCGGGGAGCCTATCCACGTAACCTAAACTTTGTTTCCTCGCGAGCATGAAGACCATCAGCACCAGCTTTCTTCTGTACAAAAAATGCGAAAATAGGAGCAAGGATACCACAAGGTTTTTGCAAATGCCATCCTTCACTAATTTGTAAAGAAACAAAAAATATAAAAAGCACTATCGATGCCAAACAGCTCCCAAGCTTTAACCGACTTGTGGTATGTATTACGGCAGCTGCTTCAAAACTAGGAAGTGGTTGGGTGTGTTGCACGTAAGTTTTTTGACCAAGATTCATGAGATAAATACACCATGCAGAACTGCTTGCTCCGGATGAAGGTACCTGGCTCTTTAAATTCCTTTTTTTTTTTTAATAAGCAAAATAGAATTTGGAGGGAGGTGACCCGGCTGGGCGTGACCGTAAGACTCCAAACAAGAACAAATCGCCATAGGACATAAGCAAAATGGAATTTGGATGGAGGTGACCCGGCTGGGCGTGACCGTAAGACTCCAAACAAGAACAAATCGCCATAGGACATAAGCAAAATGGAATTTGGATGGAGGTGACCCGGCTGGGCGTGACCATAAGACTCCAAACAAGAACAAATCACCATAGGTCATGTAAAAAACCCCTTCCAGATCATGTAAGTCTTGGTATTTAATCGGAGAGACAGAATCCGCTATGACTCATAGCCAAAGCCCGTTTCATTGGACTACCACCGTGGTGGTTGGATTCTTTAAAAAAAATAAGGGTTTAAGAATTGTTCCACTCTAGTAAATTGCTAAGATGTTCCTCAACCTCAAATTTAAGAATTCAATAAACAGGAGATGCCACAGGATGTGAGACAAACTCGATGATGGTCTTTTTGTCAAAAAAAATGAATAAATATTTATGGATCACATGTAGAAGATCTAGAATATAAGATAAAATTCAAGAACAGATTATAAACAATCAACATATTTTGAAATCTTTGAGCAGTTATCTGATAATCTATGCTAAATATTCTGCAAGAGAAGAATAAACCATGGACAGATCTTCCTCTTCTCCTCCTCTTGATGCCTATCTCCTCAATGGGATGAGTTCTATCATTAAAGTGCAGAGATCTTAATGCTCTAGAGTTTCTCTACAGACATGTATTTATAAGAATGGAGTGGAAACCTAGTCCAATTAGAAAATTCTAATGGATCCATCCATCACAGAGCTCATTAGTTGGATCAGGCCTACACTGATATCTGTTATATCACATGACTAAGATAATAGGACCATGATCATAGATTATTTTAGGCTTCTTAACCATTTATTCAGACGGCAACTTAATCCGTATTTCGTAACAAATTAGAAATTAAAATCAGTCTATAATCAATGGAAGCCCATCTTATGAGAATTTTCAACATTCTCCCACTTGGACGACAATGATTTAGATCTTTTTTATTTATTTTTTAAAAATATATTAAATAATATATATATAGTTCAAAATAACTCTCGGACTAAGTGCACCTCATGTGGCCATATATGAAAATGTTCTAAATGAATAATATCTTTAGTCAAAAATCCGATTCGCTAAAATCACTAACATTAAATCACAACAGTCTTAATATCATTTATTGATATAAGGCATCTCTATGATTACAAATGTTAGTAATCTTATCGACATGGATTCCAATGATCTAGGGCGTGTAGTATGAACTTTATACTCATATGATCTAAACATACAAAGTTCATCATCAGTCCATTTTATGGTTTTTAATGAAACCTCTTCATACTTTCCAATGAAAGCTACAATAAGCTTATGTCATCATAAGCATACCTTTATGCTTAAGCAAAAGCTTTAAACTTAAGACTTTAATTTAAATAATATTTATAAATAATTATATATGCATAAAATATCAATATCATACTTTATTAAAAATAAAAATATATTACATTCGTATGATATATAACCAAAAGTAATGCTTCCACTAACCAAGTATATCAAATGATTGTAATAAACCCATATTTTTAACATGTTTTTCAAATATAGTGAATCTAAGTCCTTTCGTTAATGAATTTGCTAGCATTGCATCAGTCCCTGTATGCTCGATGATAATATCTTTCTTTTTAATAAAATCTTTGACTGCAAGATAAATTTATTTCAATATATTTTGAGGCATTGAAACTTTTATTATTCTTTAAAAAGAATACAACTACACTATTATCATAATATATTTTAAGTGGTTTAGAGATGTAATCTACAATCATAAGTCTCAAAATAAAAATTTTCAACCAAACAGCATAAGTTGTAGCTTCATAACAAGATATAAACTCTGTCTGCATAGTAGATAATACCATAATAGTCTATTTTGAGCTTTCTCAAGATACAGCCCCTCCAGCCATTATAAAAATATAACCAAAAGTAGATTTCATATTATCCACATAACCGATGAAGTTGGAGTCACAATATCCAATCACATCAAGACAATCAGTCGTTCTATAAGTAAGCATAAAATCTTTAATTTTTAGCTACTTTCTAATGCTCTATGCTTGGATTTGATATATATCTACCAAGCACACTAGCAGCATATGTAATATCCGATCTGATGCATACTTGTGCATATATCAAACTACCTACGGTACTAGAATAAGGCACATGTTTCGTAGATTTTCTTTCTATATCATTCTTTGGACACTGATCTTTACTGAATTTATTTTTTTTAACCACAAGTATGTCTTCAGGTTTGCAGTCATGCATACCAAATCTTCTTAGAACAAGATCAATATAAGTTTTTTGAGATAATCCTAACAAATCATGGCCTCTATCCCTATGAATCTTAATACCACGTACAAAAATAGTTTCTCCAAGATTCTTCATATCGAAGGTCCTGGATAGCAAATATTTAGTCTTATACAATAGAGCTGTATTATTACTGGCAAGCAAGATATCATCCACGTATAAAATAAGAAAGATAAATTTACTTTCATTGATCTTGAGATATATGCATGGATCCACTTTATTTTTTATAAATTCAAGAGAATTCATAATATTATCAAACTTAAGATACACTGTCATGATGCTTGCTTAGATCATAGATGGATTTCTTAAGTCTACACATCATATGTGCCTTTCCATTTTCTACAAAATCTTCTGGCTGAGATATATAAATTTCTTCATTAAGATCATCATTCAGAAAGGCTGTTTTAACATTTATCTGATGAAGCTCAAGATCAAAATAGGCAACCAGTACCATATTAATTATTCTGAAGGAATCTTTGCAAGAGATGGGAGAAAATATTTTATTGTAATTTATGCCTTTTTTTTGTATGAATCATTTTGCAACTAGTCGGGCTTTAAAGCGCTCAATATTTTTATTGGAATTCCTTTTGGTTTTAAATACCATTTATACTTTATGGGTTTAAATCTTTCAGGTAATTCTACAAGCTTTCATACTTTATTATTAGTCGTAAATTGCATCTCATCATGCATAGCTTCAATCCATTTATTTGATTAAGAACATGCAATGACTTGATCATAAGAGACTGGATCGATCATGTGACCAATATCATAATCATTTTCATCCAAATAAACCACATAGTTATTGAGAATAGCAGATCTCCTTATTAGTATATCATTAACTGGCTGTGGAGGTGCTATGATTGGCTGAATTATCTGTTGCTGTTCAACTATTCTTTCAATAGGATGAAATATGATCTTCTCCTAAATAACAAGTATAGAAATAATAGCCTATTCTTTTTTTAATATATCATTTTCAGTATGAGAATATTGCCATCATCCATATCTATTTCAAAAAATCTAGCATGGATAGACTCAATAATCTTTGTGTCTCTATTAAGATAGTAGAATTTATATCCTTTAGAGTTATCTGGATAACTAATGAAATAACAACGAGTGATTCTATATCTAGATTTATTTTCTAATAGATAATAAATTTTAACCTCAGCAAGACAACTCCAAATATGAAAATGATTATGTTGGGTTTCCTACCTATCCATAATTCAAAAGGTGTTTTTGGAACAACTTTATTGAGAACTCTATTTAAGATATAGATAGCGATTTTTAAAGCCTCACCCCAGAGATATGTAGATAAATTGCATCTACTCATCATGCTTCTAATCATATCTTTAAGAGTATGGTTACATTTTTTAGCTACACTATTTTGTTCAAGAGTTTCAGGCATGGTGTATTGGACAACTATCCCATACTCCTGTAAGAATTTGGCAAATAATCTCATTTATTGGCTGAATTCATCATATCGACCATAATATTTTCTACCACGGTCAGATCTTACTACTTTAATTATTTTCTCATTTTTCAACTTCAATCTTAAAGATTTTAAATTTATCAAGTGCTTCTGATTTTTCTTTTAGAAGATAGATATATCCAAAATGAGAAAAATCATCAATAAAAATAATAAAATATTTACTATCATAAATAGTAGGATCTAAAGGTCCACTAATATCTATATGAATAAGTTCTAAAAGATCATTGCTACATTTTGACTTTTTTCTTTTGGTCTTTGTAAATTTGCTCCTAATGCAGTTAATACAGGTATGAAGGTCACTAAAATCAAGAGAAGAAAGAATTCCACTATCAATTAGCCTTTGAATTCTTTCTTTAAAAATATGACCTAATCGTTTATATCATAACATGAAAAATTTATTTTTAGTTAATCATCTTTTAGGGACAATAGCATCAACATGCATAGAAGAGAAATCATTCCTATATATGATATTAAGACGATATAATTCATCAAATAAAAGACCTCCACCAATAAATTTAGAGTCAAAAAATAGTTCAAATTTTCATGACCAAAAGTAAATTTGAAACCAGTAGAATCAAGCTTAGAAAGAGAAATCAAATTCCGTCTCATAGATGGTATATAAATAGTATTTTCTAAGATAAGTATAAAACCAGGCTCTAATTCTAGCATAATGTCTTCAATATAATCAATTTGAACTCTTTCTTCATTTTCTACAAAAAAGATTCACTTCATTTTTAGTTGCCTTTTATTTGTTTATTAACTTTTGCAAAGAATTAGTGACATTAATAGATATGCCCCACTATCTAACCACCAAGAATGTAATAGAACATATATCAAACTGGATTCAAAACAAATAAAGATTAATGAATTATCTTCTTGCTGGTTCTTCTTTTCTAGTCAATTCTTGTATTTGAAATATTCGACTTTCTTATGACCTTTCTTCTTGCAAAAGAAACACTTGAAAGTTTTCTTAACAGTAGCTTGAGGACCTTTAGGATTTTGGTTTTTACTCTTAGGATTGTGAGATTGACCATTTCTTTTGGAACCATTCTTCTTCTTCTTTTTATAATTGGAACCCTTAGGATGTGGCTGATATATTATATTAACACTCTTACTCTTTTTCTTAAGATTTTTTTTTCACTTGAGTACAAACTAAAATAAGTTCATTCACACTCCATTTATCCCTCTGTGCATTATAAGTTGTTTTAAGTTAATTAAATTATGTAGGAAGAGGATTAAGGGCCTGATGAATAATGAAGATTGTTGGGATAGGTATATCTAGGCTGTTAAGTTTGGATACAATGCTCTCAAATCTCATGATGTAAGCTCTAACACCACCAAAACCATCATATTTCATGTTAACTAATTTTTCCAACAACTCTCCAGCCTCAACTTTATCAGATTCTACATGCATCTTACTTCTGATATTAAAGAATTATTTAGCATTTTCATTATCAGGTATAGCATCTAAAATGGAATCAAATATAGATCTTTTCATAATCATTAAGCTCAACTTATTTGCTTTCTCCCACTTTTCATAGGTAGTTTTTTATTCTATAGTGCTCTGATCAGTTATCTGAGATGGAAGATTATCATACAAAATAATATCCAAATTCATAAAACCCAGTGTCAATTTAATATCATATTTCCATCTTTTATAATTTATTTCAGTCAGAGTTTCAATTAGAGCAATGGTGTTATTTATTGCAAAGGTACTAACTGCGAAACAAACTTAATGCAGTCAAATAATGGATAAATTATAGGCAATCAGCATGCTTAAAAAATTTTATAAGCATTATTTTAATGAGAGCTTTTGGTGCAATGCCATGAACTTTCTTTGGAAAGAAAGTGACCCACATAAGATTTCTCTCATACGTCTAGTAGAGAATACTTGTAAGATATCATTAGCTTTCGGAGGTTCATCTACTTTGGTAAAATGAATTTCTAGACCATGTACCCTTACAAAACATAAAAATATTTTTACTTCAAAATTATAACATGCAATAAGCTTCCTTTGAGGAGATTATTGCATGCTATAATTTCATGACGCTTTAATCCCTTCTTAAATATTATATAAAAGAATCTTGTAAATGCTATTAAATAGGCCACTTTGGTGGACACCATCTAATGCAATTTATAAATCTTCTATTCAGGTATCAACCCACATGCCTATCAATTTTAATACAATTTAATGCACCCATAACAAATAATTTATAAAAAAAATGACATATCTCAATTCTCTATAGTACCTGATAGAGAGATTCTATAAATTTTAATGAATGGGCCACTTTAGTGGTTACCATACATTAAAACCCACATCCTCTTAAATCAGAGATCACAATAAAAACTATATAATTTTTTTGGACCGAAATCATATATTTTGCAGAGGCTAAAATGCAAAAATTGTATACATAAGTTACAACAGTAACTTGGGTTTGGATTTCGAGTTGAAATCCAAAACCCGTTAATCTTTCTAGAAGAGGGAGGTCTTCTTCTGCCTGATGGGGCTTATTCCGCCCCCTTACCTCACCGATTCCACTCCTACAGCCAATGGGAGGCTTCAAGCCATCGATCACTGATCTCTCTTCGTCACCCATCATCGGTTGCCGGTGGCCTCTTTTTTTTGTTTTGTTTTGTTTTGTTTTGTTTGAAGCCCAACGGTAGAGGCATGTGTTCGACGGCGAACCACACCCAGTGTCTCCTTTGGAATTGATGATCGCCGCCGCCTGCTCGGCATGGTGGCCAAGAGGAGAGAAGGAAAGGATCGACGAAAGAAGAAAAAATTCTGTGCCCCTTCCTTTTTTTTTTTTTTTGGTTTGTTTTGGTTGAATGATTCATTAGTGCCAGATGCCCCTCTGTTTGCCACCAGTGGGATCAATCGCTGATTGATCGCCGCCTACCAACCTCAATTTTGGAAAAGAAGGGCACGGGACCACTGGCCCTAAATCAAATCTTCCCCACCCCCGCTCCTTTTTTTTTAATTGATTGATTATAATCTATTTTTTTTTCTTGATTCCAATCTTCTACAAAATTCGTAAGTTCTGATACCAATTGTCAAAAAAATTGAAGAATAAATATTTACGGATCACATATAGAAGATTCTAAAAGCACAAGATAAAATTCAAAGAATAGATTATAAATAATCAACATATCTTTGAAATCCTTAATGCAGCCATCTGATGATTCTGTGCTGTATATTCTGCAAGAGAAGAATCGACCACGGACTAGATCTTCCTCTCCTTCTTCTCTCGGTGTACCTGCCTCCTTAATGGGATAAGTTCCATCCTTAGAGCGCAAAGATCTTAATGTCCTAGGATTTCTCTATATACTGTATTTATAGAAGTAGAGTAGGGACCTAGCCTAATTAGAAAATCCTAATGGGTCCACCCATTAGAGAGTCCATTAGTTGGGTCAGGCCTATACCGATATTTGCTATATCATATGACTAAGATAATAGGACCCAAGCAATATGATCACAAGTTATTTTGGAACTCCTCAACCATTCATTCAGACGATAACTTAGTTCGTATTTTATAACAAATTAGAAATCAAAATTAGTCTATAATCAATAAAATTTCATCTTATGAGAATTTTCAACACTTCTATGTGCACTAATAAGTTAAACTAATATTTTTATACTGTATAGCTTTTGGGGAACTAAGAAGCACATAAGTCTAAGGATTTTTCACAAATATATATATATATATATATATATATATATATATATATATATATATATATATATATATATATATATATATATATATATATAAACTACTTCAACTAAAGAAGAGCTAACCCTAATCAAGAGAAATCCAAGGCATTAGACTGATGAGTTACGAAGGCAAGTTAACATTTTTAACTACATGTTTGAAATTAATTGGAGCCAGATGATTGGACACAGTTGATACATAAAGATGCAATGATGAAGATCATAAGTCAGAGGCCAGGCCTGTGAACAAGTTTCATAAATGTGCTTCATCTAGGTTTTTCATTAAGCCACAGCATTATTTCTATCAAGCTAGTATTTTTCAACGTATCAAAGTGCTAAAAACTTGAGGACGAGTTAACAACCATGATTGTCTGGTTGGAATCACAGATTTACTTAAATTGACAATAAATGGATTTGTTGTCAAAATGAGCATGTAAAAGCATGAGTTCAGCCAGCAAGAAGTATTAAGAATACGTAGGACTCGCTTGGTTTACGAGAAGTAGAGAGGAAAAGAGATAATTTCTGAGAGGTGGAAAGGGAGCCTTTTATTTGGTCGGAGTTTTAAGAGAAAAAAGAATAAAAAAGTTTTTTTCATGGAAATTACTTTTCATATTTTATGAAAAATAAAAATCTATAGAGGAGATGGATTTTGACACTTTCTATGAATGAAAAATTATGATGCTTTTTTTTTTTAAATATTTTTTTAAGATTTATGACTAAGATTTTATAAAATATCATGTATGGTTATGATGAAATACTGAATAGTGATAATATAATATTATATTAATATTATTCTAATATTTATATAAATATAATATTAATATTAATATTAGTATTATAATATTTATACTAATATAATATTTTTATTAATATTAATATATTATTTATATTAATATATCAATATTTATATTAATATAATATTATATTTATTAAGATATTAATATTTTATTATATTAAAATATTAATATTATATTAACATAATATAATATATGTTTGTATTATATTAATATAATAAATTATTATGATATAATATTATATTATAATATATTAATATTATATTTATATTAATATAAATATAATATTATTATGTATATAAAGTTTAGAAGCAAAATATATAGTTTTATATCTATTAAGGATATAATGGATATTCTACATAGTTTTTCTATAAAAATAAATATTTAACTAAATATAAGCTACTTCTCATGATCAATCAAACATACTAAAATTCTATTTTTAAAAAATAATTTTTCAGAAAGTGACTTTTTAGAAAATTACTTTATGAGAAGAAAAGTTCTTACTGTGAACCAAATGAGTTCATAATGTAAAGTCTTTATTACGAGAGTCAATTGTGATCCAATAAAACTAACAACTCAAATCAATTATCAAATTAATATTAAAATTAACTAAAAACTTATATATTAAAGACACGTAATGTACTATCCTAAGATATAATTTTCAACCTTTGTACAGGATCAAACTCAAAAACTCCATCCCAAGATACAATCAATATCCTCTCCTTTGTGCATGACCGTGGAGAGAAAGATAGGGCTTCAACCCAATAGATGAAAGACCAAAGAAATAGGTCAAAAAAAGTTTTGAAGAAAAAGGCTTAGGAGAAAAAAGGATTAAATTAAGAATAGATTGGATTAAGAGTGGAGAGGATTTTTTTCTTGCATACCTCAACTCGGGCTCAGTTTATAGGCGTGAGGACTAACTGTTTAAGCTAATCCAATGTTAAGAGTATTAAACATATAATTAACTAGTATGATGAGTATAAAATCAATGGATAGAAAATCGATATGAAAAAAAAACTATTGATCAAGTGATAACGCTAAACAATGTTAATCATATTTATCTCAAAATTAAATTAAAAAAATAATAATGTTAAGAATATTAAATACATAATTAACTAGTATAGTAGGTATAATAAAGCCAATGGGTAAAAAACCAACGGAAAAAAAAAAAAAAAACCATTGATCAGGCGATTAATGCGAAATAATGTTAATCATGTCAACCCCAAAATTAAATAAAGAAAATAGTAACAAACGGTCATAAAAGAAGAAAAAAATAAAATATTGGCCCCACCACGGGTGTGGTATGATCACACACACGACCAGGCAGCGCACGCCAAAACTTCACAGGGCTCAAAGCAAGAATTTTCAATATGAGCCCCCTTTCAATTGTTTCACCATCCAATATAAACCCCCTTTCAAGACTAAACGGGTCAAAACTTCAGGGGAATTATTTGGAGGGAATTTTGAGTTTTCAAATCCCTCCAAAAGACCAACAAGAAGAACTCCAGGTCATTTTAGGATTTAGAGGTTACCCTAGCAGGTTAAAACAGAGCCAGTAAAAGTAACACTGGATATAATGTGGATTTGAGGGCCCAATCGTCATGGCTTTGCAAGCATGGTGCCATTTGAGAGCCTTTGAATGAAATTTATGGAGTCAGATAAATATGGATGCGAACCTTTGTCCCAGGTAACGAGCGGTCTGTTAATTTACAAGCATGGCACTGCCATGTGGATACGGGCAACTCAATCCATTATTCGAACCAGAAGGAAGATACGAACAAAGATGACCATCTGGCAAAGATGAGAGAAAGCAAATTATTTGTTATTTATAAGCATACGAGGAAAACTATTTATTCATCAACTTTCTGTCTTTTAAGGATGAATATCATATATGTACCTTTCTAGGTCAAAACTAGATAACTGGCTAAAAAAGAATCAGGTTATTCTCTCTTTCTTTCTGTAAAAGGAAAAAAAATCAATAAAAAAGACATTAGGAAGTTCATATAGACGCAAACAAAAAAGTTTGCAAAGTTTGTCTTATCCAAATACTCATCTAGATATATTTGAAGGTAAGAAGATAACATTTTAAACAAGGCAGTATTGTGAGCGTTGGTATTTTCAAACAATGCCAGCAGAATTTATGAATGACATTGATTAAATTCTTTGAGTATATACAGGAAGGAGCTGCTGAACCTGCAACACAAAAGTTAATTTGTGATAAATAAATATGTAAAGAATTAGATAGTCCAAAATACAAAAAAAAAAAAAGAAAGGAAAAAAAAGAGGTAACTTCAAAAGTACCAATCAAAAATTAATCAAAACCCTTATAATGCAAATAAAAAATTAATCCTTCTTAATGTAAGATCGACGTTCTTGCAAGCTAAAAAGTATGAGCAAATATTAGTAACACAAAAGAAGACTAAGATGTCATTCGCTGATTCATTGCAACAACGATGATGATGGTGGAGGCAATTGATGATGGCGAGATGGTAGTGGTGTGGTAAAGGCAACGATAATAATGGAAAGTGGGTGATAGGAAAGGTGGTGACAAGAGTGGTGGCTATATTATTTTTTTTTATTTTTTTATTTTTTTAAATATAAAAAATAAAAATTATTAAATTTTATATTTTTTTAAAAAATAAAATAATTTAAAAAGCAAATAACTAATATCAAGGCTTTTATAGTTTGTTTGAAAATATATATTTTTTTTAGAAAAAATGCAATGACAAACAAGCTCTGAAGTAAGCAATCATGAAGAGCATCAAGTTTTCAGGCTTTCAGTGAAAAATCACCGATCCCAGGATGTCATTCAAATCACTACAAATATGAACCCAAAGATCCCGAAACTCGGTCAGCAATCGAGAAGATACAGCACGTGGATAAATAAGACCAAGGACGGTGGTCCAAAAGCTAAAAACTCAGCAAGAAAGAATGGACGAGTCCACCTTGGCCGGTGATATGGTCAAGGATGCAAATGAAGGGATCAGTGTTAAGTCTTTTTCAGTGGCCCTTGGGGACCCTATATCCCCTCATCGTCGTGTTTTCTTCCGTGTCCTTTTTCTTGCCTCTCATTCACGTAATTATTATCTCATTCTTGTAAATAATTCATTCACCTTGGGGCTAGTAAAAAGTGCGACGGTACCGCGTGTTACGCGACAACCTCAGAAAGACCTAATATGGTCAGTCATCTAAGGAGAAGCCAACACATCAGCAAACTCATGAATCGGCAATTACCAGAGAGTTTGCTTCCAGTCTAAATGGCGCCTTCAAATTGGCAAAAATATTGCCATACAGCACGGCATATTTTTGCTCTACTTAATCTAGCTGATAATAAAAACCAGTGAAATTGGCACATGAGATTCTACCAGATGTGATCAGATTACATGCATAGAAGAAGTGGGTGCAGGTTCGTACTTCTTGTGTCACCTACTGGTTCCCAAAAGTGGGTTAACGTTACCTTCCCCAATAGGCTACCTTTTCCATGGCACAAATGACCTTTAGAACAATGCATGAGCTGGTGAACGTTTCTTTCGATGTGATGGCACGCATTCCAAACCCCCAACAACCTCACCCTAAAACTTGACATAAAAACGACCCGCTTGGAGAAGCATTCAATGCACCAAACGGCACATGGCCTTGCCGGCCTTGATTTTTTCCCTCAAGAAACCCAATCCATTCCAACCAAATCAGTTTTTGCTCGAAGCATCTATATAATTAAAATGGCAAGTCGAGAAACTGGAGACCCAGACATGAAACGGTCACCAAAATGGCGAAATCCCACTCTATAATCCAATTAATATTAATTAACTCGCCACCTCTAAAATTTAACTGTAAATAAATAAAATTATAATTCAAAATCCTGTAAAATCGTAAATGAAGCACTTTTGTATACAGCACACGAAGATTGTTTCTCTTTAGTCTTGTGTGCACGATTTAAACTAATACTTAACTAATCTATTATATACATACATACATACATATATATATATATATATATATATATATATATATATATATATATATATATAATATATATATGTATGTATGTATGTATGTATGTATGTATATGTATGTATGTATATGTATGTATGTATATATATATATCTATATATATGTATGTATGTATATATATATATCTATATATATGTATGTATGTATGTATGTATATATATATATATGTATGTATGTATTTATATATATGTATGTATGTATGTATGTGTATGTATGTATATGTATGTATATATATATATATATATATATATATATATATATATATATATATATATATATATATATATATATATATATATATATATATATATATATATATATATATATATATATATATATATATATATATATATATATATATATATATGTATATACGTATATGTATATATATGTAAAGCAATACTCTATGGAGAAGTATTGTGGTATTGCCATCTCAATATCTCAAATGATTTTAATTATATCACATGAATTATTATTTTATTATCTATAATAATTTAAATATTATTTTTAAAGAATAATAAAATTTTATATATAAATATAAAATAATATTCTATAAAGAAATATTATGATATTGCCACCTCAACATCTCAAATGTAATTATACCACGTGGATTATTATTTTATTATCTATAATAATTTAAATATTATTTTTAAATAATAAAATAATATTTTAAAAAATAAAAAAATAATATTTTAAAAATAAAAATAGAAAAAGGATAAGAGATGTAAAATATTTTAAAAATTATTATTTTAAAAATAAAGTATTATAAAAATAGTATTAATATTTTAAAATATTAATTTATTATTATTTTAAAAAAATAGCATATCATTTTTTTTAATTTTAAAATAATAATATATTAATTTATTTTTTAAAAATATTTTTATTATTTTTTAAAAATAATATATTTCGAGATCTGAATCGATCCATCGGATCGAATTAGATCAAATCTAATAAATTATCCTCAAATAGGGTACGGTACTCCATCGATTTAAAAGTCAAATCTCTGCATTTAATGACCTTCGAAAGTTTGGAGAAGGTATAAAAAGAAGTAAGAGGATGGAATGCGATCAAGATTGATATTTATCAAACGAGAAAAAGAGTCATGGTGGGGCAGCACCAATGGACGTGAAGAAGATATGAGAATAGAAAGAAAAAAAAATAATAAAAAATATTATTTTATAAAAAAAAAAGAAAGAAAATGGAAGAAAAGAAGCTCTTCTTTAAGTGGTGATGTTGGAGGTGGTGGTACCAACAGGGATGCCGAGGGGTGCGATTAAAATCGACGTTTGTCGAAAGAGAAGGATGAGATGGTAGAGCGGCACCGATAAGCATGGAGAAGGTATGAGAAGAGGAGAGAGGGCAGGGGGTGCGATCGAAATTGATATTTGTCGAGAGAGAAGAGAAGTCATGGTGGGATGATAGGAGGGTGCAGTAGTTTCAACGATCGCATAGAAAGTATGAAAATAGCAAAAATAAAATAAAATAAAATATTATTTTATAAAATAATAAAAAATATATTATAAAATTATAGATCATAATTATCTATGGATCTCTGACTAGTTACTATATAGTTTAAATACATAGCAGAGCACCTGGAGGAGCTCAATAAATAGGCTCTATCTCTAATAAAGATTATGATAGGAGTTCTGAATCCTCTCCTGACCCACCTCTAATTCCCACATATTGGGAAGTTTAAGTTAATATAGACATAAGATTTGTGTTTATATACACTGCTCAAATTTAAAGTATAGTGGCCCAAGAAAACATAGAAATATGTGCATATACAGTATGAGAGATTAGTGGTCAACAGTCCCATAATACATGGATAATGGACTCCTAGTTTGGTCATCCATAGATACCCCCAAACTCCTTGAGTCTTCCACCAGAGTTCTCTTCGATCGTACTTTTTTTTTAATTTCATCACATGACTCTGAACTCTATGCTACACATCAAAGAAAGTCACCATATTCTTATTTGTGAATCATGAGCCTTCTAGCTTCACTTTTTAATTAGCCGAGTTATTCTAATGCACTCCTTTCTATCATAAAATTGATTGGTGATCTCTTTCTCACCACAGAACAATTATCCAACCCCCCAAAAAAATTAAGCAGATTGACTGAAAATACCAAGTCACATGAAGAGTTCACTGCTAATACAAAAGAAACATCATATTTTGGTGGGACTATAAGATCATATTATACTTTGTACCAATTTCCATACATTGGACTTATTTGCTTCCCAAATTGAAGGGGTATATTAATGCTTTCTAGTAAGGTATCAGTAACTCTTTTTTTTTTTGTTTTTTTGCTAGAGACACATCTTATGTTACCATGGAATCAAAAACGTTTCAGACAGGTCATATAAAGAGTTGAGAAAGAAAATTTATGTATTGATGGCACTATAATTAAGA
This sequence comes from Cocos nucifera, assembly GCA_006176705.1. Taxonomy (NCBI): domain Eukaryota; kingdom Viridiplantae; phylum Streptophyta; class Magnoliopsida; order Arecales; family Arecaceae; genus Cocos; species Cocos nucifera. The sequence continues at coordinate 34,486 of QRFJ01002987.1, read as the reverse complement.
TTGCATTATCTACACTGATAGTTTAAGTTGCACGCAAAAATGAATTGTAGATCTTTTTGTCCCAAAAAAAAAAACATTATTCCAATATTAGCATGCATATATATATATATATATATATATATATATATATATATATATATATATGATAAGAATAATTTTGCAGGATATAAGATTCTATTATTCACGGGATTTGATTATCATAAACTAATATACTATTACTGTAAGATTGCATGCTCTGCAATGACCCTCTTCCATCATACATGTATGTATATATCCACAAGCAAAATTGCCTCGCCATGGTAAGCCTATATAAGACCCATCAAAACAAATAACATAACATTAATGGGTTTACTCAAAGATTATAAGGGGAATATATTCCAAGAGATTGGGGGAAGTACATATTATTTGCTTGAAAAGGGCGAAAAAAAATCTATCAAAACTATCTTGTAGTCCATCACAGAGCATGATAACTAAATATCAAAACAAAAAACATAATTATATGGTAACCAAACACGACATAAACGAAGGTGAGAAGGGGGAAAGGAAAAAAGAAATCTTCTAAACTCTCCTCCAATTTTACCCAAATAAAACTGTCCTTTAATTCTACAACTAATATCACATAGCCAAGTTAAAAGAAAAAAAAAAAATGCAATGACATGGATATAACATGAACCTGAAGAAGGAAAACATTTCCAATAAAAGCTTGAAAGAGAGGGAGTATTAATGTTTTTTCTTTTTTTTTTCATGAGCAAAATAGCTTGAGGAAGAACTTAGTAGGATGGCGGAGGACGAGGAGCCGAAGAAACCCAAGTGCCGAACACGTCGTGCGGCAGCTGATGACCGTTAGGCAGTAGATTCGGCGGCAAATTATAGAGCGGCGGCAACGAGCTCGGGTCCGCTCCCATCCCCCCATGCGACTGCTGCGACGACGAACCACCGTTAGCCCCAGGGCTCTGCTGCAACGGCATCCCCTCCGCCGCCTCGGGCTCCTCGTCCCCCAAGGGTAGCCGCTCGTAGATGGCGTTGGCGAACGTCGCCGCGATCACCATTACCGGCCCCGACGCGACCAGCTCCCCAACCACACTCCCTCCGACCACCTGTCCCTGCCTGCCGGCGAGGTATACGGCCAGACCAGAGGCCCCTGGCGGGGAGGGCGTTGGAAGGAACGCCCCCGAGAGGGAGAGGATCTCGAAGCGGCCGTGGAGGGTGACGACGGCCCCCGCGGGGCCGGCGGGTTGGCGAAGTGTCACGTTGGTCACGATGCCGCTGCCGCTGAGGATGGACACCCCGCGCTGCCGACGGCGGGCGAAGATGGCGATGGCGTCCATGATGTCGATCCCGCTGGCGATCTCGAGGACGTGGGAGCGGAGCGCGTTGGGGCTCTCCCTGGTGATGATAACAGGGGGCTTGGGCTTGTTCTTGGACCCGGGGGGCCGGCCGCGTGGTCGGCGGCTGGAGCCGCCACCGCTGCCGGAGACGGCCTCGACGATCTCGAAGTCGGTGGCAAGGGAGTTGTCGTCAGCATTGGCACCGCCGCTGCTGTCGTTATCGTTGTTGTTGTTGCTAGCGCTGCTGTTGGGGGTGACGGGGGTGTTGGGTAGGTGGTCTTGTTGCTGCTGCTGCTGCTCGCGGCGGTGAGGGCTGAGGTGGGAGCTGTTGGGGTTGCGGAGATGGAGGGATGAAGGGGCGGCGGCCGAGGAGGTGACCACCTGGTCGACCCCTCCCATGGCCACGCTCCCGGCCCACCAACGGTTTGCCAGCACGACGACTCTCGAAATTTGCACACAAGAGAAGATAGGGAAGAAAAGACGAAAGCTGCTTGATATTCCCCTGCCCTCTCTCTCTATAGTTTCTTTCTTTTTCTTCTAAAATATCTTCACTATTAAAAAAACTAACCGTTGGATGGATTCGTTCTTTCTTTCTTCTTGCTGCCGCTGATTTTAAATATACTGGCTAGACCTTCTTGTGGAATCTTCTACCTTCACCTTCCTTTGCTGCTGCTTTTCAGTTTCAGTTCCCGTGAAGATATCCCGGATAGAATAACTAAAGCCTAGCCCTTACTCCAAGGCCCGGCTACTCGGGTTCCTCTTTCTTGCACGAATCCTGTTTTTCATGAAATATTTTCCAACCAAATGCAAACTACGGGAAGGATTCTTCCATATGATGAAGGGCAAAAGAAAAGAAAAAGGTGAGCGAAAGAGGAGCAAAGGTTGAGAAGGTCTCCAGTTCAAGTGGTTAGAATAGAATAAAATAGAAGCAGCTGCAAGTACGTTGCCTTCTGTCTCACATGGATGGAAAGTCCAACTACTACCCCGTTGAGCAGCGAAGTAGCTGGGCTTTCGTTGGCAATTAGCAGCCTTCTCTCTTTCATAAACAAACCAACCGGCCGGCTGCCTTCCTCCCTCCGCTTTCTGACTCCACGGAATACGGCCGATGTGAGTAGTACAGGAATATTGATCCCTCCCAGGACACTGTGCTTATAATTACCCCAAGCAATCCTTCTCTCTTTCTATATATCTAGGTCCTACCATCCATCCATCACCGGAAGAAAAGAAAATGAACCCACTTCCGTCTTTTTCCTCTTTCTCTCTCGCTCTTTCCTTTCCTGGCGATGACTTCATTCCGACGCCCCCTTTAGATTTTTGGGTACATGTTGAATATTGGCTTTCCCCGTGGACCTCTTCCGTGCGTGAGAGAGAGAGAGAGAGAGAGAGAGAGAGAGAGCTGGGTCCGGGCTGCTGTGGAGGTGCTGGGGTGGCGTGCGCATGAGAAAGTGGTGCGAAGTGGGAGGATGTCGCCGTCTCGAGTCCCGACACGCACGGTGGCGAAGGCCGGCATCGATCAACGGTTCCGCCCGCCTTCCCTGGACGCAGCCTCCGCATTCGGTGAGTCTTGCATCGCGACCTTTCACCCACCGCTTAACCCCCCCCCCGCCCCCCAACTAATACATGTGCATGTCTGACGACAACCAAAGTTGTTGGGAACTTTGCATGCCATGTCTTCTTAATTTAAACATGAGCGGTAATAACGGTTAAGGATCGACCGGGTTCCATAAATTGCAATTTTATTGGAGGCATCAAGCATAGGGAGAAGAATTATGAGGACTTTAAATGTATCTTTAGCGACAACTACGGACGAGAAAGTACCCGAGTTATAGCTTGATAAAAGTTGGTCTCAACTAAGATTATAATAATATATGTCCAGCAGTGATGTTGGGCTGCTTTAGAGCTACACATGCAGTTGCGGCACCACCTTGGAACAAGGCAATCGCAGTCCGCATAGATAAATTATATATTCGTAAGTGACAAATAATAAAATAATCTAAGGCCGGTCAGAGGGTAGCACATCATTGTTTTCCTATTGGGAGGAGGTTTCACATTGAGCTCCCTTGACAAGTTCTCGGCGTAATTTCTTTTCATTTGATAGAATGCTTAGTGCCATCGTCGTTGGCGTTCCTCAAATTAATAAAAAAAGAAAGAAATTCAGCAGGAGAGTCAAAATGCATGCACTTAGTTAACTTCTTTCATCTGAACCCTGTTCTCAACTCTTATCCTTGTAGTTAACCCAAAAAAAAAAAAAAAAAAAATCTTATCCTTGTATGCGTGTATTCTCAAGTCCTCCGCTGCAAAACCACATGATGATAAATTAATTGTGTGCTCGTTTTGGTTGACTTCATGTTTTTCGTCTTCTTTTATTAGTTCTGACCAAATATTTATCAATATAATATTTCTATATGCAAATTGAGTCAGATCATGCCAACTCATGGGAGTGCATCAACCTAAGGAAAAAAACAGGTCAGGCTGAGCTATGAGTGGTATTCCATCCAGTTACGCAAGTCTAGCTCTATTTTATGATATTTTGACGCGATTGAAATCTTATCCAAACACGTGAAATGCTTAAGAAATTGAAGGAATTGCACAGAAAACTGTCGTCACAGTTCTTATACCATGTGGGCAATATCTCTATCGTCATTAACTCGACCCTGGTCCCCATCGGAACTTGTACCCATATGCATGCTCAGTGCAGAGGGATGGTTCTCTGAAACTGCCTTTGACGAAATGAAACGTTCTGGGCTAGCTAGCACCCAATTTCCGAACGATCGAGGAAGCTGTACCGATAACCGACCCCACCCAATAGGAGGTGCAGTTGTTCCTTTCACCAACTAATAATAAATTATAGATAATAATAAAAGTCAAAAAAATATATCATTATCTATACATTATTTAAAATTTTAAATAAAAAAATTAATTTTTATTGTTATCTATAATTTATTATTCATTAATATAGCATATACGTGATAAAATAGTTTTAATCAATAATTTCTCCACCTGCCCATAACTGGCCCTCTGATCGGTTGCCAGCTCGAATTGATGCGGGGGTGTTCTGCTACCGTGGATGATGTGAATGCGCCAGGCTTTATGGTTGGCCCGCAGATGATCCGGACCATTGCACCGCTTCGGGACCTCAGGCTGTGGATTTTGTTTGAGGTGGCGCGTGGCATCCGTGGGAGAGCACATCACTGTAGCCTGCAGCGGCTCCAATGTTGGTACTTGTGGCTATGGAAGTCTTAAAATAGCTGATGGAATATTATAAAATGGTAATATATACGCGCGCGGGCCACTACTCGGAATAAAAAAAGTGCCCATCGCTTCACATGGGTTTCGGTAGCGGAAGGAAGACAAAGTAAATGATATAAATTAATTAAAGCCGCAGCAGCAAAGCATTGGGTGCTAGATCTTAATTAATTACTTAGTTGTCTATTTCGACCACGTGGCCTGTGCCGATTGCTTGAAAACCATATCGTAGGTTTCCTTCCTTATCCCGGATGAAGGGGATTGCAGCTGTATATATGGATACAGTCAGATTTGTAAGCTTGGATGTTTTAACTTGTATTAATCATCACTGATGAAAAAGAAAGAAAAAAAAATATTTCCAGCCTGTTTCAGTACGACGACTACTTTTCAATAATCATCTATTTGTTCATTGTGTTGCGCTCGCTCTTGCATAGAATCTTAAAAAAACGAGCTTATAAATTAACAAAATATTATCGGATTTGTATAAATTGGGAAGCAGGATGTGATTTTGTGAAGATATCTCTTGCTTAGAGCCAAACCCTCCTTTGCACCTACTGGATTATATGGAGCACATTTGGTAACACCGGAGAAGTCCTTAATCAGAGAATTATCGATATGTTTAAGCAATATTATGCTCTGCCAAATTCTTCGTCTCCTTTGCATAGTTTATTTTAGTTAAGATATAATGCTTTACAGCAAAATATTTTATGATCCAAGCTATATATATTTGAAATATGGAAGATCAAGATTGCATATATCCGATCCTTCTGCTGCAAAATATTTTTATATTTATATACGTAGCATGAGAGGAGGCTTATAATCTGATATGCAAGATGGAACTTTTTTTTTTTTAATGACAAATCTTCCGTACTTTCTTATGCATCACATGTGCGGAACAATATGGCCGAACGCCGCACCGCACCAATAGCCAGCTTAATAGTATTGTTTCTTTTTCTTTTTTTTTTTTGCCCTTTTCGTGCTCGTGCACAGCACCATCACATCATGCTGTGCTGCCTGGTTTGAGATTAGAAAAGCCGTACGAGACATACATAGTTGCCCCCATAAAATAATATATGCAGAAGAATCGTAGAGCCAGCGGCAACCACGCTAAATTTGGTAGGCAAAAGGTCGGCGATCGCGTCCAGCCGCAATGCTCTTCTTGGTAAGGGCATCATCCCATTGCCCGTGTGAAAGGAAGGCAGCCGTGGCTTTCGACTTGGGTGGGAGGCACGGTGTGGCTCCACATGCTGACTGGGAGAAATTCCCGAATTGGGGGCAGACAGGTCGATCGGATCAACGGCACGCCCACACCACAGAATAACTTATAAAGATTTAATTACCGTACACCCCGCTTCTTTCTTTCGTATGGATCGAAGAAAAAATAAATAAAAATAAATAAAAAAAATTAAAAATTTATCCAACGCTTTATATATTTGATGAAATATTAAAAGATGAATAAAAATCATAAATAAAAATAATTTTTTCTACTATTTGATATAAAAAAATGTAAAAAAAATAATAAATAATATTTATATAATATTTTTACGAAACTATCATGTTGGTGCAAAAACTGATCGTCGTCGAAATTAGCTGGAGCGAAGGTGGATGAGGTCGCCGTCGGAAATCTGCAAAACAAAGTTTCGTCCGGAGCCGGTGGAGGGTGACTCCGGCATGACCCTCCGACGATTAAGTCAGCTCTGGCCAATAGGAATGGAGTGCTCTGGAATGAGTTCGGCAGAGTTTAGGAAAGCTCGGAAGGAGTGCAGAGAGAGTTCAGCCTTCACAGGCGTCTGGCTGGAGGAGTGCGGCTAAGGCTCGGTCGCTGAGAAGTTCGGAAGGAGCTCGACCGCTGAGGAATCCGACCGAAGGGGATGTCTGCGAGGAGTCCGGCTCCTGAAGAAGTTCGATCGAAGGAAAAGCTTAGAGAGAGTTCGACTCCCGCAGGCATCTGGCTGGAAGGGTGCAGAGAGAGTTTGGCTCTTGCGGAAGTCCGACTGAAGCTCGACCGCTGAGGAGTTTGGCTAAAGCCCGATCGTTGGGAGTCCGAAGGAGCTCGGCCGCTAAGCAGTTCGTCCGGCTGTAGGAGTTCGGCCAAGATCCATCCGCTGAAGCTCTTCCGTGGCTACCGACCGCATCAGGCTGAGCACCGAACTGGACTTCGACAGGAGTGGGGTTTATCTCCAACAATAGTTCCCCCACTTTCGAGTTCGAAACTTGAAGGAAGGGAGTGCAGGAATGACGACTGCCGAAGTTCTCTTCTAAGCTCTGTGCTGGTTCAGATCGAAGCTCGGAGGGAGATCTCATCTCCAGACGAAGTTGGTGTTGAAATTGAAGCCCAGAGGAGATCTCTTCTCCCGTCGAGGTTGAAATAGATCTCGTCTCCTGCGGTCGAGGTCGGAGGTTGAGCTCCTCAAAGGCGATATTGTCACCAACAGTCGAGGCTGGCTCGGTCGCTCGGAAGAGATTTCATCTCTAGCCGAGGTTGTCACGGTCGCTCGAGAGAGATCTTATCTCTGACTGAGATTGCCTCGGGAGAGATCTTATCTCTAGCCGAGGTTGCCCACGGTCGCTCGGGAGAGATTTTATCTCTAGCCGAGGTTGACTCGATCTCTCGGAAGAGATCTTATCTCTAGTCGAGGTCGATGGAGATCCTATCTCCTATAAATTTTGGAGCTCGGGCTTGGACTTTGCTCGCGTTAGGATGAGATTCTCTTTCTGTTTCTAACGGGCTGTGGGGGCACATAAGGGCCGCTGTCAGGGCCTCTCCCCCATCTCATCTAAAATGAATGAGGTCTTTGACTTTGCTTGCGTTAGGATGGGATTTTTCTCTTATTTCTAATGGGTTGTGGGGGCACATAAGAGCCATTGTCAGGGCCGCTCCTCTCATCCCATCCTTTGTGAACAGAGCCTTCGACTTTGCTTGCGTTAGGATGAGGTTTTTCTTCTATTTCTAATGGGCTGTGGGGGCACATAAGGGCCGTTATCAGGGCCTCTCCCCCCATCCTGTCCTTTATGAATGGGGCCTTCGACTTTACTCATGTTAGGACGAGGTTCTCCCTCTGTTCCTAACGGGTAGCGGATGAGGATCTTCAAAGCTCGAGAGAGATCTTATCTTTAGCCGATGTTGGCTCGGTCGCTCGGAAGAGATCTTATCTTTGGCCGAGGTTGTCAGTGGTCGCTCAGGAGAGATCTTATCTCTGGCCGAGGTTGACTGGGTCGCTCGGGAGAGATCTTATCTCTAGTCGAGGTTGTCAGCGGTCGCTTGGGAGAGATCTTATCTCTGATCGAGGTTGACAGCCATCACTCGGGAGAGATTTTATCTCTGGTCGAGGTTGTCATCGGTCGCTCGGAGAGATCTTATCTCTAGCCGAGGTTGACTCGGTCGCTCGAGAGAGATCTTATCTCTAGTTGAGGTTGTCAGCGGTCGCTCGGAAGAGATCTTATCTCTGGCCAAGGTTATCAGCGGTCGCTCGGGAGAGATCTTATCTCTAGCCGAGGTTGTCAACAGCTCGTGAGAGATCTTATCTCTGGCCGAGGTTGACTCGGTCGCTCGGGAGAGATCTTATCTCTGGCCAAGGTTGTCACGGTCGCTCGGGAGAGATCTTATCTCTGGCCGAGGTTGACTCGATCGCTTGGAAGAGATCTTATCTCTGATCGAGGTTATTATCGGTCGCTCGGGAGAGATCTTATCTCTAGCCGAGGTTGATGGTCTTTGACCTGCTCATGTTAGGATGAGGTTTTTCTTCTGTTCCTAATACAGTGACTATTGACTGCTTCATCCCTATCATTGCATAGTTTTTGCATCCAGAAATAATATTATTGGAAGGAAAGAATTTTACCGAGGAAAAGTTACTGGCAGCACATCCCCATTTCAAGGTCATGGGGGCGTTGTTCCTCTGAGTTCCCTCGAGCAGTAAGTCCCAGATCGGACGACCTCCTCTATCTCATGCTGGCCTCCTCAATTTGGAGCATGCTCCTCTTAGTTTTGAAGCTGGAAGATGATGAATCATCGATGTACCAAGCTCCTCTCGGGGGTGATGTTGATGATGCTGCAAGACGGTCGACCTTCTTATTATTTCTGGTTATGGTAGCACCGTTGGCCGATCTTCTCCTGCTTCAGACTGGCATCGAAGGAATTTACCCAGCTGCTCCTTTCTGACGAGCTCCTCAATTTCGCCTCGAAGCTGAATGCATTCCTCAGTGTCGTAGCCATAGTCGTGATGTTAGAGGCAGTACCTGCTTCGATCGTGCTTGTTTAGGAAAGACCGTAATCCTTCCGATCTTGGCAGCTGGTTCTTAACTTCCATGAGAATTTGAGTTCGAGGAGCATTGAGGAGAGCGTAATCGCGGAACCTTTCGGGAGGAGGACTTCTTCACGCCCTTCTGTTGGAGCTTCCTTGGTGGTGAGCTTGAGAAGTTTGGGCCTTGCTTGCGCTGGGGAGGTCGTGAGCGTGGCCGAACTTCGTTCCACCTCTTTGTGAGACCTTCTGAGGGAGAACTTCTGCTCTCCATTTCTCCTTTCTAAGGGCGATTGGTATGTCTAAAGTCTCCGCCGATTCCTCGCATCCTCATGGTAGGTTTGCTGGCAAAGTTTCCATCGGAGATTGTCGCATGGCCTGCATCATCTCGACGGGGCCACGAACTCGACCAGCAGATTGAACTGCTCCACATCTGCGGTGGCTTCGGATGGAACCTGGGCTGTCGGGGCTGAAATGGGAGCAGATGGACTTGGCGCGGAGGTCGTCGATCGTCGAGCCAAAGCTCTCCTGAGAGGTATTTTCTCTTTGGAAAAGAACTCTAGAGAGGAAGAAGAGAGATCTTCGGAGAGGGGAGAGAGAAATCATCGTCGAGCACTCCTTTAAGAACAAGAAAACTCCGAAGGCTCGGGCCCCTCCTTCTAGCGCCAATCTATTGGTGTAGAAACTGATCGTCGTCGGAATCAGCTGGAGCGGAGGTGGATGAGGTCACCATTGAAAATCTGTAAAATAAAGTCCCGTTCAGAGTCGGTGGGGGGTGGCTCCGGCAGGACCCTCCGACGATCAAGTCAGCTCTGGCCAACAGGAATGGAGTGCTCTGGAATGAGTTTGGCAGAGTTTAGGGAAGCTCGGAAGGAGTTTGGTTGGAGGAGTGCGGAGGGAGTTCGGCCTTCACAGGCATCTGGCTGGAGGAGTGCGGTTAAGGCTCGATCGTTGGGGAGTTCGAAAGGAGCTCAGCCACTGAGGAGTCCGATCGAAGGAAATGTCTGGGAGGAGTTTGGCTCTTAAAGAAGTTCGATCGAAGGGGGTCTGGGAGGAGTCCGGCTCCTGAAGAAGTCCGGCTGAAGAGAAAGCTTGGAGAAAGTTCGGCTCCCGCAGGCGTCTGGCTGGAAGGGCGTAGAGAGAGTTCGGTTCTTACGGGAGTCTGACTGAAGCTCGGCCGCTGAGGAGTTCGGCTAAAGCCCGACCGCTGGGAGTCCGAAGGAGCTCGACCGCTAAGCAATTCGTCCAGCTGTAAGAGTTTGGCCAAGATCTATCCGCTGAAGCTCTTCCGTGACTACCGACCACATCAGGCTGAGCATCGAACTGGACTTCGGCAGGAGTGGGATTTATCCTCAATATATCCATTCATAAAAAATATAATACTTATTTATACTAAAAAAAGTAAATAATATATAAATTTATAATCATTATAATCTATAACTATATTAAAATTATATAAATATTTAATTTTAAATTTAATTTAAATAATTAATTAAAAATAATAAATAAAAATAAAAAATAGATGATAATTTTAATTATTTAATTATAATTATTAAAATTATATATTAAAATTAAAATAATTAGTAATAAAATTTAATAGTATATGATTAATAATATATATATATATATATATATATATATATAAACATAAATAACTAATATAAATGAAAAATTGAAAAAATATTATAATTTTATTAAAAAATTAATGAAAGATAATTTTATCAATATAAAAATATATTTATCAATGCACCATCCATCATTCTTTGTATTTACCAAATTGAGATGATGTAATTTAGTGGGCTAAGGTGGATGGATATTTTTTTTTTATCTATTAAATAATGGATGAAAATCATCTATTCTTTCTCTTATAATCTAAATCAAATATAGAGTTATAAAAGAAGGTTCGAAACTTTTTAGCTCACTTGAAGAGCTTCTCGAAGGAAAAAAAAAAAAAAAAAAGCTTCCATAGGAGACATGACCAATGCCACATTTCACATTCATAAAAAAAAAAAAAAAGAAGAAAAAACTCATTCGATTTGAATATCTCATGCAAAAATAAAAGTACTTTTTTTTCTATTGATACCTCACATCTTATAAATTGAAGCACATAATCCTTATTACTTCTAAATTCTATCTATCCATGTCCATAATGACCAATATAGTTTTTATTTACTCTAATAATTCTTTTGGATCAATCAAGAAGAAGCACCTAAATAAATTTTAAAAATTTACCAAAAATCTATGTTTAAAAAGATTCGATGTTAGGGAGCATGATAGAATTCCAACCTAAAAGTAAAAAGCACATTGTACCATTTGTCTGCAGCCGACCAAGTTTTCTTGATCAATATTCCATCCCCTCTCATTCAACTGTACCCCCCTACGGGTTCCAGATGCAAATTGTATTTTTTTGCCTGTACTACATGTATATATCAATGACATTTCTATATATATATATATGCAACACATCTATCAAAAGTAAAGGATGCTATAATAACCTATTTCCTTTGCAGGGTCAAAAGCATAATTTCTCGGTCCTGCGACAGCATTTATTCTAACCAGATTTCAAATCTTTTTTGACGAAGTTCCCTTCTTTTCCATGTCAATAGGGAGCAATAGCATGGTTTCAAATAAACTGTAAAATGGTATATACATGCCTCCATTTCACAGCGAAAATTGCATAATATGTGGTTATCTACATGTTATGAAAATTATATATAACAGATGCAGCAGTACCCTTGGACGTTTGTAAGCATCCATTGTACACAAATCTTGAAGTTTAATATTCAATGGGGTCCCAATTTACATTACTTACTTCATACTAATTTTTCTAACAACTATAATTTTTTACTATTATTAAAAATATATGTTACTATTATGAGCCATTAACAAGAGTTAATTATGGCCATTATAATCTAGTATTAAAAAAAATTAAAAAAATGAAATAATATTTTATCAAAAAAAATAAAGAATTAATGATGATTGATTTCCTTACAGCTCATAAAGATTTCAATTTGTAGCCGTTATCAATAATCGGATTATGACTATCATAGTGAGTAAATCATACATTCCATTTTATTTTCAGCCCTTTAGGCATTCTAATAGTTTAACAAAAATTCAATAAATTTCTTGTCTTAACATCATGAATCCCTTACATCACCGCTGCCAATTATGGTGGTTGATGATAGTGGTTCTTCTTTCAGCATATCTTTCATTTTATTTAATAAAGCAGTAGTTATTGCATCAATGTAAAATTCCGAACACAACTAATATTCTCATATGTTCTTTTTTTTTTTTAAATAATCAATACATCTATTTATTTTTTTGTTGCAAATACATCAATTTGTTTATGGCATTGCCCATGTTATCCCGTGGCAGAAGGTTTAAAATAATAAGCACGAGGGACTGAGAGGAGAATGGAGGGTGGACTTTGGGATTGATATCATGCCATGCAATTCTATATTCCCTTTGTACCGCCGGTCGTACTTTTAGACCTATACCTTTCCCACTGCCCCACCATTTCCGTGGCCTTTCTGCAGGTCGGACGGGGTACCGTCTCTGTATAAAGATCACTATAAAAATACAAAAAGAGGAAAGGATTGCGATGCGACCTTGATAGCCACCTCCACCTAGATCTATATTTTTTAAATTTTCGCCTGTCTTTCAACGCCGCATGCCGACCGACGCTTACAAAGACGCTTGTGCCCCCGCGGCATTTGCGTTGGAAATTTTTTGAGTGCAGGTGGTGGAGGCCCATAACACTCATTGAGGTGGCCCAGATGAAGAGTCGGCATTGCTGGAGTCACCTTCATCCTCAGTTGGGACCGAGAAACGAGGGGCATGGATGGCCGAAGTATCTGACCTCTAACTTCCTCCAGACGCAGTACATGTGACATACTGCCCCATTTTGTCGGAATACACATCCTGTAGCTGGATCTAGGTCTATAGATTGGCATGTAAGTGTTGAGATCTAGTTTTGGATCCAAGAAAGAGAAAAAAAGAATCAAGAATATATTTGGTTCGCGATCGGAACTATAATTAAGATAGATTGGAATGAAAATTAGAAATGGTATAACCTCGTTGATTTATGATCAGAATCAAAATCAAATTTAAATACTAAAGAAGTATAGGGAATAGATTTTGGAGGGTTGAGACATGTTTATTTTTTTAGATTTAGAATAGGAACGAAACTCCCTTCCACCAAATGATTAAAATCACTCATTTCCATTTCTATTCTAAAGCCCAATTCCCTCCAAGCAAACATACCCCATAATGAAGCAGCATGAGCTACATATTATTTCATGAGAATGAAGGAGAGGAGAATACAAACGCTGCACCTGTTGCACATCTTACACATATCAAGGAAGCAATGGATGTTTCGATATAATAATGGATGATCAAATGGTGCAACAAGCATCAGATAATCAAATGGTGAGATAAGTATTAGACTTATTCCTCTTGATAAATCCTCTACAAGATTCTGTTCTCATCTTAATAAACAAACAATTTTCTAGTTCCATGCGTCTTCATTTAAAGGAATCATTTTGTGCTTACATTATTGCGTGTAACCGTGCATGGTGATCAAGTAGCTAAGTCACCAGATGAACTAACATCGATGAGAGTATCCGACCAAGAGATCACAACCAAGATGCTGTTCGATACATGACAGCCTTTGGATGCATGCGCTACCTTGTGTGGAGTACACTATAGCAAAACCATGTATCATATACTCCTTTTGACTTTGGAATATGTACAGTGATAAAATCACAACCTGTCAATTTCTACTTTCTGTTTCAGTTGTTCACGGGCAACACGAGAGCAGAAATGTTAAACAGATCCATCCACATGATCGCAGAACCAGCCAAAATTTGTATGAACTGCAACAAACAAATATTATCCTTACTAACTCGGGGTTCGTTTATAACCACCTCCGAAAGAAATAAATCTTAGATATTCCCTGGTGTTCCATGATGGCCTAATCATTAACCACAACAGAAACGTGAAGAAACTCTTGAGTTAAAACAATCGTTATTTTCTTTCATACATGTTAGGCAATAAAGTTGGTCCACCTTCCATGCAAACATCGTACATGTCATTATATCTTCTTGGAAGCACTCTTTCCTAAAGCTCTTCTTTTCTTCTATTCCACTGCTTTTGAGGAGCAAAGAATCAGACAGTGCAATGGATGGTGGTTAAAAGAACCATAGGCTTTGTTTTTTTGAGCAATGGGGAGAGACCGTATTTCACAACAGGGTCACCCAACTTTCACTGATGAAAAAGAAAATTTACATAAAAGGAATGAGGAAATAAGAACATTAGGATGCACAGGCAAAAGAACAGAACAATAGGGTTTGTAATAATGACCTTTCAATAGGTTCATGCACATCAATACCGGGTTCTCGACAGTTCAGACTAGCCGTTAATGCGATACGCTGTAAGAAAAAAAAAAAGGAAAAAGGATGGCAACACAGCTGCACAGCAGTTCTTAACGGGAACTCAGCTTTAGTTGGTTAGGTATTCAAAAGAAATCAGCATAGCCCCTCAACGAATAGATTTCCACATCATTCGAATGATTGTAAAGATACAAATGGCTTCATCATTGCTGATTGGATCTTGCAGATCTTACCAAACTCTGGAACCTTGACCAAGTTCCAGCAACCTCATAAAGCTCCTATATTTTTACAATTAGTGGGACAGATATCTGTACAAATCACCATAAAGGAAGTGATGAAACTTGCGTGCATTGGATGATCCTCTGCAATTCATCTACCATCTCTTGCAATATAACTGGCTTATGCATTTCACCATGCATTCCATCCTGAAGGCACCACTCCCTGGTATTCATGTCAGCTTTAGGAGAGAGCGCAACAATCAGTGACCAGTTTTCTGTGCATATTTTTTGATGCGAGAAGGAAGTTTATGTCCATCTTCTTCAAAAATTTGCAAGTCATTAGTACCAGGTGGAATTGGTTTACCTTGAAGTACAGCATCTCTAAGCAGCAGTATGTAGAAGACACCATAGATACGTGAGACACTAATTTTTCAAGAAGCTTTCTGGCGAGATGTACATTATAACAATCAGTTTCCACAGGGAGAATCCTCATACCTTTGAATAGCCACCTGGTAGCCTCAAGATACATATGTCTTGATTGAATAAATCCTTCCCCTGACTGCTGATGTTGCACCCCAATTAGCCATTTCATTTTTTTCTGCAGACATGCTGATGTGTTGGAAACTGAAGTGCTCCCATGCATGTGCTGCACATATCAATCAAGGTCAATATTTTTATTGTATTCTGATGGCAGAAGCACTTGGCTTAGGCAAGGAAAAGGTTTAAACCTTTGGAATGTGAACCATACGTTTGGTGGAAAAGATGAAAGAATTGGATACAAGGAAAACAGCTAACAAAATGCAACTGAGTTACTTCTAAACCTTATGCTGAAAGGAGCAATTTATTGTTGTCTAATTACATGAAGTATTGACATCAAAGAATGCATCGTTTTAATTGTTCTGGTAAGACATTCCTTGCCTAATTCAAGTGCTTCTGCCATCAGAATACAATAAAAATAGAGAATTGACATAAAAGAATGTGAACCATATGTTTGGTGGAAAAGAATTGGAAACAAGAAAAACAGCTACCAAAATGCAACCGAGTTACTTCTAAACCTTATGCTGAAAGGAGCAATTTATTGTTTTCTAAGCACATGAAGTACTGACATAAAAGAATGCATGGTTTTAATTGTTCTGGTAAGACAATCCTCTCTTATGTCTGAATGAGTTTTATGCTGTATAGTTTGCATTTACATGTTCTTGTGAATATGTAGTGTGTTTAAAAGCAAGAGCGATATTCTGAATTTTTTCCAAGGTGGGGAAAATAAATTCGAGGTCCCTGTTTATCAATTATAAGAAAGCATGAAAGCCAACAGTACAAGAGTCTAGGAATTTTTGCATGTTTGTGATCAAGAAAACTCGAAAAGAGACTCCTGCATGGATCACTTGTTGTAACAACTATTTTCCATGGTTAAGAGTTCAAGGCTGGTGCACGTCAGACCATCTTTCATCCTTGAAGCATGATTCTCTACATGAACTGCTTCTAGGGTATCCTTTTTATCTCATGGAATGGCCTGGAGGCTGGAAAAATATGTACTAGTGTTCGTAAGACTGAGAGTCTTGACGCAAAGTCCACTATTGTTAATGAGGGCATGATAGATGCACATAGCGCAAGTATCGAGGGCAACCACATGGTACAGTTGTTTGTATGTAGGAAATAAAGGTGCATGAATGTACAGAAGTTTGCAAGATATGGCTTTTCGAGAAGAGGGATGAGCAAAGTCTAGTTAGTATGAGGCTCAACGCTTGGGCAGAAAATGAGATATAATGTGCTTTCTTCTAGGTAGAGTTGTAACATAGGTGACTGAAATCCTTATTAGTAAAAAGTTAATGTTTTGAAAATAAATTATTTAATCTATCATCTATGATTAAGGGTGTTGAAGGATCTCTATCCCCATCCATAAGTATCCTACCAACACATCCTCGTTTGGGCTGGACTACTTGTATCATCATATTGATTGTGTGGTAACTTATTTTTCCTAGTGGTTTTACTTTCTTCATGAGATAATGATAGTTCTAAGGTGATGATAGGGTTTCAAAATAACTAAAGAACTAAGTTGTGTTATTTCTTAGATGAAAGGAGGATCACCAGCAGCAACAGAAATGGTGAAATTCTGATGTGAAAAGAAAAGCCCAGAAATAAACATGAACGATCTATATTCATAATGTCATAAGATTTTAACATTGGAGAAATTAGTATACAATTCAGGTTTGAACCTGATTTCAAACTAAAAATAAGGCAGCAGAATTATAAAAAGAAAGCCTATGTTTGAAAATAAATTGAATTTTGGATAAAATATGTTTTCGAAAAATTGACTCCTTGAAGGAAAGGGAGAAGAAAAGGAGCAGAAACAAAGTTTGTTATTGCAGTTGCTGCTGTGACAGATGAAAGGATGATCAATGAGAAAAGAAGCCAAGAAAAAGAAAGAGAGAAAGAAAAATGGAATATACCATGAAATAGGAGATTTAATAATTCAATTTAAACATGGGTAGTTTTAATTTACACAGGTGGTGCATAAGCACAAAGCTCCCTTGCTCGCATCTTCGCTTCCTACTACTTAACACCACCCAGGTACCTCAAGTATTTTCTTTTCTTTTCTTTTCATTTTTTGAATGAACATCAAGTACTTTTGTAAATGAGATTTCCACTTTGGGTAGTTCTACCGTTCTAGCTTATCTTATGATGGGAATTCATGGTGCCGTGTCTCTTTATTATCACATAACTCAAGATCTATGAAGACAACATTATTATTAAAGTATAAATAATAAGAATGGTTATCAAACAATGATGAGGCTTCTGGTTAAAATAATGAGTAGAAACTCTATCAGTGCATGAAGCAGAATTGGAATTGCAATAAAACAAGCATTCCTTGGTTCTTAATTGCCGCTGTCTGATGGAAAGACCACCCTTTTTACAGGGTGCAGTGTGATAAGGAAGCTCTAACAGAACCAAATATATGTCGAGATCTCATTCAGTATGAACTTACATTCTACCATAAGCAGTAATCTCAAGAAATTTAGGGATCGACAAAGTACACGAGCAACATGATGGTAAAACCAAAACAAGTCAAACATATTCTCTTTTATATTTGTCGAGAAAAAAGTCGAATGCACGCTTAATAATTGAATAATTATCAAAGCACCAGAGAGAAAAACTCACATGTGCCAGCTTCTTGCAGAAGGAAAACTAATCTGGCGTTCAGCAACATCAACCTTGGATTCTTTCACATCAGAGCTGTTATCTTCCGACTCTGCTAACCTCAAGTTTCAGTGCAACAGTTCCTTCAGATGCATTCTTCTTCCTAACAGCTTACCATCTGAGCTTCCATCATCCGAATCGCCACCATCCTCTGTACACATCTGGAGAGAAACAGGTCCCTTCATCAACAGAGCTCAAAATATTACCAATCGTTTACAATAAAACCTGAGGTATAAATGCCTGTCATCCCCAAGCACCGGTCCAGGAATACCTCCAGACACATGGAATTCAAAGGATACACCTCGGGCAAGCACATAAAAGTTTCCACACGTTCACAGCCTCCTCAACCATTGCATGAATGTGAAACGGCCACAATCAGCAACTCCACCATATGGAATGGAGTATCAAGACTGGAATCCGGATCGAGTATCAAGGCTTCCTTTCTTGCGATGATCTTGGCGATGTCGGAGTCCGCGGTGGGGATGGAGACTGTTTGGTGCTGTTGGTCGGGATGGCGGCGGTTGAGGTAGTGGGTAAGGGAGAGGGAACCAGGAGACGTGGGCATCCAGATTGCGCAGTCGTCGAGGGAGAGGGCGTCGGCAAGTTGGAGGAGCGGTGGAGAGGGAGACGAGGGCGGTGAGGAGGTTGAGCACGGGGTGCGCGAGGAGGAGTTGGAGGAAGGAGGGCGGCGTCCAGGTGGGTGAGGCCGCAGAGGACGATGAAGGCGCCGAACTGGTGGATGAGCCATCGGTAGGGTAAGATGGCGGAGCACGTCACGAAGTAGAAGAACTCCAAGTGTATCGAGAAGTAGTCGAAGGCGATGACATAGTCACTCGCATTCTGGCATTGGAGGACGTTTTCCAGGGTGCCCAGGGATGTAGGCCCTCCTAGCAGCCGCCGCAGCGGGTGAAGGACCGGGACCCCGATCACGACCACGACGACCGCATCGTGTTCGACAGAATGTCGAGCTGTGGCCAGCTGGGTGGAGTGATGTCGGCCTCGGAGGTAGGGAACCTTGGATAAGCGCGGAGTGGGGGAAGTGCGAGGGGGAAGAGGGGACTTGGATTATGTTCGATGAATTAGGATGGAGTGAACACTGAAGGGAGAGCAACAACCTTGCCTCTGGAAGTTCTTTTGAATCTAATTATCCCTCTCCTCGTACATCCATACTGCTCTTTTGGAACGTTCCTTACCATATAATAAGTGGATTCTATAAAATTTGAACAAACAACAAGAAGGTTAACGGAGATACCGCCCTCTCTTTCTTTCGTCGACCCAAAAGTGGGAAGACTGATAAATTAACTGGTGAAGCGCCATGGAGAACGTCTTTAAAGAACACGGTCGTGGAGAACTAAGGCCGGAGATGGGCTCGAGTCAGCCCGATTTTTAGGCTATGTCTGCATAAAATCAGGGGCAATACTTTCTGCGCCACCGTGCGCGATGATCAGCGCTCGCACGGCACCCATGCAGGCCCCAAAGTAAAAAAAAAAATATTTTTTTTGGGCACCATACGCCGGCTCCATATGAGTGTCAATCACCACGCGCCATGCTGCACTGCATACGGTGTAGAGAGTATTTTTCTAAAATTAGACCAGATTTAGATCTAGATGTAGAGCCTATTTTATTTTTGGACCAGACATGGATCTATCATTAGCTCGGTCTGACTAAAAGATTGACTTTAGTCTAAAATTTTGGCCCAAGCCTAAGGTTCTTGGGTCACCATCCAGCAGCCTTCCTCGTCATGCTTGCCATCGTCCCATTACTGTTTGCACCGCCACTATGTTCTTCCTCTACGAGGCTCCCATTGGTGCAGCAACAACAAAAGACGAGAGTGAGACTAAATACTTCGGAGTGATAAACATGATGGCAATAATCATTGCGGTCTACCTCCTTGCCTACGAGCTCATCGACAACCACGGTGCTGTCGTATCTTGCATCTTCTAGACTGTCCTTCTTGCCACTTTAATAGCGGTTACGATCTATGTAGCTGTGCCATGGCAAAGAAGAGGGTTGATGATCGGGGAGGATCTCATGATATAAGAGGTGGCGAAGTATAGGCAAGGCTATGGAAGGAGAGAGAAATAAAGGAAGAGGGAGAAGGTTCAGATCAGGTCTTGGGCTCAGCTTCAGGCTTGGGCTCAGGTCGGGCCCTAATCTTTAGTCCGATCTGAAGTATAAAATTATATTTTAGATCAGGTTTAGATAGAGATACGGCCCAGTCTAGTCTAGCCCATTTCCGGCCCTATGCACTGGAGAACCAGCCACGTGTCCCGGCCTGTTTGGTGGAGTCGATGCGATATACGGGCCGAAACCAATAACATCTAATATGCCAATGAACGCCTCGTCCACCATTCACCACAGCACAACTATTCAGCGGATCGATTTGACGTTCTTCACGCCATCCATTGGACTAGACTGATTTAGGGCTCCTTTCTCGTGGAAAATATATATTATTTGTTTTTATTGGTAAGATATATTATTTGATTTTTAAAACGATGGTTTCCGTGGGATGGAAAATGCTTGAATGTACAGCTTCATTTCTCCGCAGATCACGAATCTGACACGGAAGTAGGCGAATGATTATATAAAATTTGATTATATCCAAAATCTTAAATTTTTTTGAAGCATGTTTATTTTTATTCTAAATTCCAATTCACTACATTATTTTAAACTCCATCTTGCCCGACTTAGTCATGGGGGGACAAAATCCTGCAACTTTTGATAATTTTTCTTTTTGATTTAGATTAGACTCCTGGCTCGCAGCAGATCATCTTATCTAGCATAGCAATCTCACTAGAATTGATTGTTTGCTGTCCACCAGCTCATCCTATGGGATCAGATTTTTGCAGCAACCACGTTCCGCACATATCGTGTTGATTTCTTTGCCTCCATTATAACGGGAATTGTCTAAAGGGCTCTACATGCGACGGAGGGACAATGTTTAGCATACGATAATTTAAACGGCCGCGGTCATCTGGCTACTTCTCGGACGCGATCATACGCCATCGGACACGATCGCGTTCTGCCCCCGCCTGGTTGGGACGACGCGGCTTTCTCCCCCCGGGACGCTTCTCTATCCCGGGATCCCGATAAGGCCCCGAAAGCGACTATCATTCTAGCGAAAGAAATAACGAGGATGAAAGGTGGGAGAGAGACCGCCACATCCTCCACATGCCAATGGCTGCTCTCACCCCACTTCCGTCCATCTTTACTCCCACTCCCACGCGTTGCCGCCTCTCCGTTGCTCCCCGCCTTGGCTCAAAATCGCAGCGTCCTTCCGACCATTGTGTGCGCTCACCACGAGGACGCTCCTCCGTAACTAAATATCTTCATCTCTCCTCCTCTCCTCTTCTCGTTATCTTCTCCTCTCTTTGATTTCCAAAAATTTTTCGCAAACACGACAGGGGCATGAGAAGAACCTTCCGCTGCCCGTCCACCCCCTACCGCCGGTGCTTGCAGAAGGCCTGGGCAAAGCGAGCGCCGTTGCTCTCCTAGCCGCCTCCCTCTTCTTGGCCGACCCTGCTGTCGCTTTTAAGGTTCTCCTCTCCACTCTTCCGATTCTTTCATTACCTCCGCTGCCGTAAACCCCCTACCTCATTTAGAGAGTGATTTTCTCGAACAATTTCTTCTTCTTTGGGGGGATATTTTTGGAATCGAAAGGGGGGAGGCCCGTATGGAGCTGAAGTGACGAGGGGGCAGGATCTCACCGGCAAAGATTTCAGCGGCAAGACCCTCGTCAAGCAAGATTTTAAAACGGTACCCGACAAAGATGTCCTCTTTTTCAATCTAAAATCTCTTCTTGACTTTAAAACCCGAATTGTTCATTGGCATTTTTTAAAGGATCGCTGGCTATAGAACTACCGATTTTCTAATTTTCTTATTTGTTAAATGTAGTCTATACTGCGGCAGGCCAATTTTAGAGGCGCGAGCCTTATTGGTGCAAGCTTCTTTGATGCTGATCTAACAGGTTGGCTGTTCCTCTTCTCATATAATTAAGAGAGTATCAGATGCAAGAACCTATATTGTTGTGATGTATGTAGATAAAAACTGTGTAGAATATACAGTTCTTTTGTAACCTGCTGCCTCCTTTGGGTTTGTATTTGAAATAAGAATCAGAACTTAATGAAACAGATGTTTTGTATCATAAAATAGAATATCAATTGATTACCTGCAAATATGTTTGTTCTTTCCATTATTTGTTGTCGTCAATCATTGATTTTATAAATAGGATGTATGTAGTATAAAGAACGAGTCAGACACTTGCAGAATGCACCATACTGTTGTCTAGAGGGAGGCTGAGTTTAGGTGGCATTTGATATTTTTGGTGCATATGAGAAATATGAACAAGAACTTATCATTTGTGTTGACACCAGCTACGTGTGTTACATGCCTAAGTGTATAATTTTTGTATTTTCCTGAGAGTTCAGACATCACGTTGAAGCCACATTTTCAGGTGCTGATCTCTCTGATGCTGATCTCAGAGGTGCGGACTTTTCCTTGGCAAATGTAACAAAGGTACCTTTTCCTTTATTTGGTGATTGTAACAAAGGTACCGTGTTGTACAATACATATAGATCGTTATGACAGGAAAATTGTTATTCATTTTTTAAAACCTTGTTCATTAGAATACTTGCATTAGTATGTTGAATTCTAAAAATGAATTTGCTTGCGAAGTCATAAAAAGCCAAAGAGTTTTCTTGCACATTGATTCATAGTATTTTTATAAAATCTAGAATTATAAAAAAAATGTTAAAAACTTCGAAAAGGAAAAGTACTATCAATCATTATTTGTTCCAAGTTTTGATTAAGACAGAGCAGTTATGCAACTAATGAGCTATGTTGAGTATAAATCATACAATCAATGCTGCAATATGCTACCTGAGAACCTGACTTTGCCATCACTACAACTGTAAGATAGACAAAAATACATAGAAACTTCCACTTAATATAATTGAAACTATACAATATGTCCATCCACAGAAATTTATTTATTGAGATCAGTTTGAGTTGATACCTATTGCCGCTGAAGAAAACAATTCTAATATTATAAGATCTGCTGATAGACAACCTATGGCAAAAGTTTGCTGCAATTATAAAAGCATCCACATTTTTTATGCTATTTACTTTCTTGCGTGATTCCTTTGTCTAGGCAAATCTCAGCAATGCAAACCTTGAAGGTGCACTTGCTACAGGCAACACATCTTTCAAGGGATCGGTCATATATGGAGCAGGTATTTTGAACATTGAAAGACTTTTTACCTTTCAATCTTCACGACATCAACCATGTCTTTTATGTTCGTTTCCAGGCTTCTTGTCAAAGCATTTATGAAATGAAATTTTCCATCTGCAGATGATGTTTCCTGTAACAATCAATTATGGAATTACTTTGAATACCTTACCCTGTTTGATTTTTCCTCCTGTTGCAATTTCTGACCATGTCTTTTATGAAAGTTCAGCAGCATGTGGAATATATTTAATCATTGTTTTACATGTCATTACGTGTCTTAGTTATCCTGGTGTAATTTCCAGCATCAACGATGTTTCACAAGTGATCCATGCAAGAGAGCCCAAGGGGTTTAAGTATTTTATTTTATTTCTGTATACTTCAAGAAATGGATGGCTTTGTAATACTAAGTGATTAATAAAGTCAAAGTGCAACAAAGAGGGGAATTTGTAGCTTTATTTTTAACCCTAAAAATTGAAATGTACATTATATAGATGAGACAAGGAAAAGGATGTTTATTAGATGTAAGAAGCCAAGAAAAAGTAACGCTTGGAAAGACAACAAAACTGCCAAAAGCAACCCAGATTGAATATCAGGACATCTCCAGGGCACACTAATGCTCAGACTCATTACATGAATGGCAAAGTGCCCTATCAAAATTTGTCGAGTAATAAATATTAGTAATTGTCTTGTCCAAGCTTTTGTTCTCCTGTGGGTGGTTTTTTAATCACACGATTCGCATGCTTTAGTGCCTTTACATTTAATGGTTACTTCGTTCTTTGTTTCCCATTCCATGTTCATTTGTATATGAAGGATGAGTTGATACACTGCAGTCTTATGTGCATATAATGATATATATTTGCCTATGTACACCCATCCTCCTGAGCATGTGTATGTGCGTTCATATCTTCATGAAAATTTTATTTGTTATTTTATGGGCCTTTGGTGCCTATTGGTAGCTTTTGCAACCATTTCATGCAAAGGCTCTTTCTGTTTCTTGTTGGTCTGATTTGATTTCTAGAGCACCGTTTCTTAAGCTTAAAAACACGTATTCAAATAATGTGTAATAGTTTGTTTTTTCACTGTGAAAACCCTAAGCAAAATCAACTCCCTGGCACTTTGATTTTGTTCATCATTGAGAAATTATTATGAGAGAATTTGAGAAGCTGATAAAACGTACAAAAAGACATAATACATCTGTCATTCTTAGGTGGAAGAACTTGTCCACTCTGCTATTTAATTTTTAGTTGTTTATCAATGTCTTAATGCAACAAATGTCATGAAAAGCCATCCAGGCACCTGGAGTACCTAAATCACTGAATTTCTAGACCTCCTTGTACCTAAACTAAACCAGTCATAAAATTTTTGTAGTATGAATATTAAGACAGCACTTGTTTGGAGGTACTGTAGATAGATCCTGATGTTAACTAGACACATTTGTTATCTAGTCAATTTATAATCTGCAATGGGAGAAGACTTATCTACTTACTGGAACTTTCCATGCTAAAACATAGTTTCAACATCAAAGCCCCTTATTGGGTATTCTATTCATAACTAGGATAACTGTGATCTATATCGGTGAGACAGGATTGCTTGGTCACAGCTTTGCATGAATGGCTGTGATCTATATCGGTGAGACAGGATTGCTTGGTCACAGCTTTACATGAATGGCAAAAAAAAAAGCAGGAAGCCACATGGACTATAACATGACAGTTGTCATTGATTTTAAGAATATGAACTGCATTCTATGTTGATGTTGGAATACCTTGCTCACCTTAATATCCTAAAAGTAGTGCTACCAGGCATTCTTTTAGATGATTGTGAGGAAAAGTTAAAAAACCATCGATGACTTCAAGAGCTAAATTAATGTTATGATAAATTATTGGACCCCCTTTTTTTAATGTGGATATTGATTCTGACCGGTTGTTTATCATAGCAAAAGGGTAAAACAGTTTAGGTTGAAAAAGGAGAAGACAGGGAGGATGCATCAATTTGATTCATGGACAAAAACCTGGAAATTGAGTGTTTATCTCCTTCATGTTCTACATTCACGTTCTCAAATCAAATTGTGGTTTTCTTCTTCCTCTTTTGCTGCTAATAATTGTAAATGGAACTCTCAGCATTCTTCGAACCTTGCTTCTGCTCTGATCAAAATTAGGAATTTGGTGACTACAGGCATTCTTTTTCCCATATGACCAGTATAAGATTGTTTCTATAGCCCTGGTGACTGGTGTCTTGAATTTGTTGACATTATCTCACTGATATGTGACAATGTTTGGTTCCCGATAGACATCTTCTGGGTGTCCGTCCTCCTCCGATGAATTAAAATTCTATGCCTATGATCCTATTCAGGCTTGTTTGCCATACCCTGAAACAGAATCCTTTTTCTGCCTGAGAGGTTGGTGGCAGGTTGCAGCCCCACCTGTTCAGTTGACTGCATATCATCTACCTTCATCTAGCTTGAAATTAGTAGAAGCAAAAGAATATTTAGTTGCTATTGTTCCTTGAGCATTTGGTGGCAGACGCTTGTCTTTTTTGGTTCGTGCTCCTATTTTGCATATTTAACTGAACCCCTTCTGTCTCAGCTAGTTAGTTGCTTGCGATCATAATATATTTTAGATTAACAAATTAGGAACGTGTAATCGTGACTTTCAATCTTAGACTGTAAGCTAAAGCTAGTGAAGCTTACTTTCGATTTTCCTTTTGTTTTCAGATTTTACTGATGTTCCACTGAGAGATGACCAACGGGAATACCTTTGTAAAGTTGCAGATGGGTAAAAATCTGTACTGCATTTTTGTAATCAGTGATTTGCATGCATCTTTGAAATAGTTTCAATTCCATTCCTGGGAACTTAAAATAATAATGTATTCTATGCGCAGGGTGAACCCAACAACTGGAAATACAACAAGGGACACATTACTTTGCAATTGATGCTAAGAGGAAATATATTGAGGAAAAGCCCCAAGGACTGGTGCGTCATTAATTGTTTTAATTTCTCCACAAGGTTAAGCAGTTTTGTATCTGTATAATATTGGTTAGGCTCTTTGATTACTATTAACGAGTGTCCCTAATCCAACAGCTGTATATGATGTATTACTGTATATGCAAAAAAACCATCTGGTGGTTGTAAAAGAACACTGCACATTTTTGAAAAACAGCTATCATTCTTTGTGTGCCATTTGCCCAAAGGTTACCTTTGTTGTCGGAGTTTATTTAAGCTGTTCTGAATAAGATCTTCTAGGGAGACTTCTCCATAGAAAAATAGTTGAAAAAGGAGCCGTTGATTGAGATTATCAGTGTGAGCTGGTCGATAGGTCGGGTTTGGCGGTATCCATAACCAAATCTTATATATATATATATATATATATATATATATATATATATATAGGTACATATAATATGTATTAATGATATTATTATAAAATAAAAATATTGCTGTAGTAGTATTATATCTATTATAATAAATATTTTATAGTTATTTTATCACTACAAAATTAATACTATAATATTTAACATTTAATAATATAGTTTTGTTAATATTATAATACATAATATATAATATTGGCAAACTAGTAAATTTTTTTTAATTTTAGTTTAAAATTAAAAGTAATTTTTTATTTTGACTGAAATGATTAAATTGTTCTTATAGTTATAAAGCAGTACTGTACTATTATAAAATAATACTGTACTATAATAAAATAATACTATGCTATGTTATTATAAAGCAATTCCTTTGTTATGATAAAACAATACTGTATTATAATAAAGCAATACTATATTGTGATAAAACAATACTATGCTACACTATTATAAAGCAACACTATACTATGATAAATAATACTACATTATTATAAAATAATACTACACTATAATAAAACAAAGCAATATTGTACTATTATAAAATAATAATACTACACTATGATAAAATAATATTACATTATATTATAATAAAATAATATTAAACTATTATAAAATAATACTACATTATAAAGCAACACTGTATTATTGTAAAATAATACTGTATTATGATAATGTAATACTTTCTTATCATAAAACAACACTGCACTATAATAACATAGTACTGCATTATATTAAAGGATATAGTGGTATAATGGTCATTTCAGGTTGCTTTTAATTTATGTTTCAATGGGTATTTATTTTTATGTAAAACTCAAGTGGAGAGCTACTTTCAATTTTAAACTCAAGTGAAAAATTTTTCAAATTTTAATATTGATATTATATGAAAATATTAAAGATAATTATTGGTGCGAAATCTGATTATCGTCGGAATCGAGGCTGGAGTCAGAAAAGATGAGGTTGCCGCTAGTGACCTACAAAATAAGTTTCGTCCGGAGTCGGGGTTAGTGGCTTCAGCAAGACCCTTCGACGATCAAGTTAGTTCTTTCGGCCAACAGAAATGCAGTGCTCAGAGAGATTTTAGCAGAGTTTTTAGAAAGAGATCAAGAGCTTCAAGAAGAAAGCGTATCTGGAGGGTCTCTTATATAGGCGGAGCTCGTAACAAATTGATAGTGACAGCCGTAACCATCTGATAGTAGGCTGTTTAGGGCCACATGGAGTTTATTACAGAAGGTAGTGTCTGTTGTCGTGACATGCAAGCTGGAGTTTGGATAGGACGACTGTAGGCGATGGAGCATCCCTCATTGATATTATTTCAGAGGAGCTCGAAGGTTCTCGAGATCAGCTGTACGTGGATCGTTATTCGCCATATTGAGAGTCAGTGCTGAGATCCTTCTAGGCAGCCAGAAGAAGTTCGAAAGGAGATCGACGAGAGGAGAGGTCCGGGAGGAGTTAGACAGATGAAAAAGTTCGATTGAAGAAGAAGTCCGGAAGAAGTTTGATTGGTGGAGAAGTTCGGCTGAAGAAAAAGTTCGGAACTCTCAACAAAGCATGAAAGTTCGTCTGGAGGAAGTTCTACCAAAGGAGGGCTGATTGCCTGGGGTGGAGGAGCTCGGCCACCACTACTATTCAACCTCATCTGGGCGAAGTCTAGAGGAATCTTGCAAATTTGGTCAAGACTCAATCTTGGTTGTCGCTATCGATGGGATCATTCAGCGATAAGATATCTAGCTGAACTTCGGCAGGAGCAGGTTTACCCCCAATAATAGTCCCCCCACTTTTGAATTCGAAATTCAAAGGAAGGGAGTATAGATGCAACTGTCGAAGTTCTTTTTGGCTTCCCACGCTCGTCAGGATGAGATGTTTTGGCATTTACCGTACTGGTGTTGAAGCTCTTTAAATTCGAAGTGAGTTCGAAAAGATAGTCCTTCGATTTTTCCGCCGCAACACTGCCCAGGCACGACATAATTAAGGATTCGCCCGTAGCCACTACTTTGCCATGATGAGTGGGACACGCGATACTCGCAATCCGGTCGAACGAGATCTGCCATCATAATCGTCTTGGGCTTTTCTTGGCTATTTAAGGCCTTCTTCCACCTCCGAAATTCATTCTTGCTCGAGTCTTCTTCTTCCTTTGGTACCTGCTCTTCTTTCCTTCGAGATTTTCAATTTCTTCCTTCTTTCTTCCTAGTTTCAGACGTTTCTCCATCCGATTCTCATCGCACCCATCATCCCTTTATCCTTCTCAAATAACTTAGGTCAGCCTCCTATCGCCTATTTTTGATTATTCTGGCATCTTTTACTTCTTATTCTTTCAGTTTTTTCGTACAAGTTTTTGCACTTCGTTTTTTCCTGCTTTTTGGAAGTTTTTTGGAGGGTTTACTTCGATCTAGATGTCTTCTGAAACTTTTCAATCTATCGGTTCTTGGAGCTCGTCCATACCAGCCTTCCTAGACCTTGCCTTTCTGACCAAGGTTGAGCCTACGAACATGTCCCATCAGCCTTTCATTTCGGACACCATCCCTTCTATCCTTACTTCGAATGACCTCTTTCTGATTAGGATATAGTATGACATCCCACTGGAGTACGACCTTGAGATCCTCGAGTTAGATGACCGCGCTAGTTCGCCTCTAGCTGGTTGGTTTTGTCTGTATCTGAAAGCCTTGCGCGCTGGGCTTTGACTTCCACTTCTGCCTTTTGTTGTCGTGCTTTTTTGCTTCTTGAATATTTTCTTAGCTTCCATCGCACCAAACTCTTTTCGGTTCATCATAGGCTTTCTTTCTCTCCGCCATCTGGCCGAAGTTTGATCGATTGTCTCACTCTAAAATTTTTATACTTTTAAGCACCATCCTTCCGCAAAGGACTGGTGGTACTTCTCCCCCTAGTTCGGTAAGAAGAGGTTACTGAAAGGTGCTCATTCTGCTCATAACTGAAAGAAAAAGTACTTCTTTGTCCGATGTCTGACCTTGATGCTTGGTCTTCCTTCTTGGGGCTTCCTTCAGGAATCAGTCCATCGAGCTCCTAGTCTGGATGGAGCCGACCTCGAGTCTTCTAACAGGCTCAAGGCATACCGAGTTCTCGATCTCCCCGAGCTTTTGAAGAAACAAACCTTGTTCAACCTTAGCCTGAGCCCTCTTGATCCTGCTGGTATTAAGTGCATTTGTATGTATGTATGGACTCTTGTAAAATTTAACGCATACCTCGGCTGATCGTGATCTTTCTTTACTGCAGAAATGGACACTGATGCTGCAGGAAAGCTCGCTAAGGGCCTTTATGCCCAGAGAAAAAGAAAGAGGAAGGCCCCAGGCGAGAGATCAAAATGAGCAAAGATCGGCTCCTCCGACCCTGTGGCTTCTGCCATTGTCGATGCCGCTCTCGAGGTTCGCTCGGGAGATGAGGCCATCCTGACCGTCCGCATCGTCATCATCGAGGGGGAATCTCTTCCCCCAAGCCTGTGAATCTCTCCTCTGGGGATCGCACGCCCGATTCCCTTGCCGACAAAGAGAAGGAGAGGAGGAAGGAAAAAGCGGCCATCATGAAGAAGGCTTGCAAGGTGCATCTGGACGAGCCCGATCGGGGTAACAGTGAAGACCAGGGGGCAGACCCGTTCGGTAACCCGGATATCATTCGGGATTTGATTGACAGATTTGCCCTGCCAGAGGAGGTGAACCGCTTGGCAAATCTTGACCAGAGGCAGCTCGTTTGAGAGTCTCTCGAGACTGTTCTTAGGGTAATCATCTTATCGTACTATTTTTTTTATTTTCTCATCCTTTTTTCTTCACTTTATAGCAATCTATTCATGACAGTCGGGCCACCACATGCTTGCCCACCTCAAGAGGGCAAATCGCTTGGAGGTGGAGTTGCTGAAGGTCTGAGAAGACCTTTAGGCCGAGATCAATCACCTTCAGACGATGATTGCCGAGGCTGAGCGCCTCACGGAGGAGAAGACGGTGGAAAGTGAGAGCCTACGTGGTGTACTTCGAAGGGAGGAGTCCATCTCGACCGGACTCAAGGCAGTGTTGGCTCTAGAGGAAGAGGAAAAGAAAGAAGCCAAACTCAAAGTCGTCGAGTTGGAGGCCCAATTGGCAAAGTCCATTTCGAAGGCAGCAGTTCGAGCTGTGGAGAAGTTCAAGACCTCCCCCGAGATGAAGGACTTGAACATCGCCTTTAGCTAGGAGGCGTCATCAATGGCTTCGAGCTTTGCAAAGGTTGGGTGGCTCGGAGGTTCTTCGAGCTCGACCTCGGCTTCCTAGAAGAGGAGGCCGACGATGAAGCGGGATCATCTAGCTCCGGGGCCGATCTTTCTTCAATCGAGCCTGCTGCGGAGGCGCTCAAGCTTGCTTCGGAGGTACCCGAGCCTGCCGAGAGCATCCTAATTTCTCCTACCGCTGCACCCCCCGAGATTATGGACCTCGAGTAGTTGTATCTTTTTCTTTCTCTATTGACTTGCTTTGTACCTAAAAGTTTCAAGTTAAATGAAAGCGAATTCATTTTTGTCCATACCTTTCTTCACATTTATGCTGTGCCATATGTTATCCAGAATCCTCCCCCTAATCAGGGTCATGATCCATCATCTCCAATCGATGCCAATCCCTCACCTCAGGGAGTTCCGTTGAAGCCCTTAATAAAGAGCTTGAAGAAAAAAGTCCACCATCTGAAGAAGAAGTTGAAGAGGATAGAGGACGACCTTCAGGCTTCTCGAAAAAATGCTTCGGAGGTGACCAAAGAGATCACTCGCCTCCAAAATTGCACATGAAGGACTCCGCAGACTTCGGCATCCGAAAGGACATTTTTAAGAGAGAGCTCGCTGAACTCAAGAAAAACATCAGCTACAAGTCTTGGGTGTTAACGATGAAGATCAACTCCCTCGAAATAGAGCTTAAAGCGACGAAGGAGAAGATCCAATTGCTGGAAGAGAGTTCACCATGGTCTTCTGATAAAGCACGATACGAGTGGGACTGGTCGAAAAAGTTCTTCGCGGTTCAAAAATAGTTGCATGATGCTGAGCTCGTCTACAATATCTATCGATTAGATTATAGTGAGAGGATATCTAAACTCAAGCAAAAGTTTCGTGCTGCCAATAGCAAGATAGCTCGGCTCCAGAAACAGCTGAATGACAGCTACCAAGCTGGCACAAGCAAGGAGTCGGAGGAGATTGCCTCTTTATGGAGGATTGTCGGCGAGCTTTCAGAGTCGATCGGGGCAGGAAAGGCCGAGGTGCAATGGTTGAAACTCCAACTGACCTATGAGCAGTAAGCTGTTAAGGATGTGGAGGTCGAGTCTGAAGTCTTGAGAAAGCAGTGGTGAGAGCTTGAAGGCAAGTTTCAACACGTCAACAGGATGTACATAGATGGTTTATTAAAGAAGAAAGAGCTTGAGGAAGGGATCTTAAGGTTGAAGCAGGTCTTAATGATAGTTGGGGCCGACAGTCTGAAATCTGAGGAGTCCGATCCGTCTTAAGGCTTCGATTTTTTTTCTTCTTTTTTTTCATGTAGTCGATCTTGCCAATCTTTATTTTGCTTGTAATGAACTTATATTTATAATAAGATGGTACCTTCTTGGTCATTATTTGTCTTATATGAACTCAATGCTTACTTGTGTCTTCATTTTTGCCTCTTTGTCTTTCTTCTGTATTGTCTTTCGATGAAGTGGTTGTTGTGGAAACCTATCCGAGGTTCTTTTCCGAATCTGGCCATAATTTTTCTTCTTGCATCTCATACGGTCGGATAGTCGTAGGAGAAATGCACGTGAGGATTGGTGATAGGATTTCTCCGTTTCCCTTGCTTTAGGTTGGGGGTTGGTTTGGGACCACTGGATAGGCCGCTTTTTTTTCTCGACTTAGTTTAGCAAGATTTTTGGATTTACTTGCGTTAGGACAAGATTCTTTCCCTATCCCTAATGTAGTTGTAGGGGCAAGTTAGGGCCATTATCAGGGCCTCTATCCTCACCTCGTCTTAGGTCAACGAGGTCTTCTATTTTGCTCATGTTAGGACGAGGTTTTTCTTCTATTTTTGACACAACTGTAGTGGCACATTAGGATCGTTGATAGAGCCTCTCCCCTCATCTCATCTTAAGTTGACGAGGCCTTCGACTTTGCTCATATTAGAACGAGGTCCTTCTCCTATTCCTAACATGACTGTAGGGGTACATTAGGGCCATTGTCAGAACCTCTTTTCTTATCTCGTCTTAAGTCAACGAGGCCTTCAACTTTGGTCATATTAGGATGAGATCCTTCTTCTATTTCTAATATGGCTGTAGGGGCATATTAGGACTATTGTCAGGGCCTCTTTTCTCATCTCATCTTAAGTTAACGAGGCCTTCGACTTTGCTCATGTTAGGACGAGGTCCTCCTTCTACTCCTAACATGACTGTAGAGGCATATTAGGGCTGTTGTTAGAATCTCTTTTCTCATCTCATCTTAAGTCAACGAGGTTTTCAACTTTGCTCATGTTAGAATGAGGTTCTCCTTTTATTCCTAACATAGCTGTAGGGACACATTAGGACCGTTGTCAGGGCCTCTTCCCTCATCTCGTCTTAAGTTAACAAGGTCTTTGATCTTGCTCATGTTAGAACGAGGTTCTCCTCCTATTTCTAACATGGCTGCGCTCGTCGCATGGTCAGGTTTGGAAGGTAACCCTACATTATTATAGATGTATAATAAAGATTAGGTTGTTAAAGTAGGAGAATTTTATTGCAACCAAATCATTGGTAATACATCCATAGATTTTCTAAGTTTCATGATTGGAGTAGATCGGCTCCCCCAAGCTCCTTCAGATAATATGTCTTGAGTCGGATGACTTCCTTGACTTCGTAAAGTCCTTTCCAATTTGGGGCGAGCTTCCCTTAGTTTTGGAGCTAAGAAATAGCTGCTCGCTGAAGCACCAAGTCCTCCACTCGGAACACTTTGTTCTTAACTCTGGAGTTGTAGTATCGGGCCACCCTTCGTCTGTAAGCAGCCATTCGAACTTGGGCTTCTTCTCATTTTTTTCTCCAATAGATCGAGGTTAGCTCTGAGGTCCTGCGAATTGCGCTGCTCATTGAAGGCTACGACCCATGCTGACGAAAGTTTAAGCTCGATTGGGACGATCGCCTCTATTCCGAAGGCCAAGGCCAACGGTGTTTCTCCAGTCGGCAATCTTTGGATAGTTTGGTATGCCTAGAGGATATGGTAGAGTTCGTTTATCCAAGTTTTTTCTGCTCTTTTTCTGCTCTTTCAAGTCTCACCTTGATACCCTGCAATAAGGTCCTGTTGGTTACTTCTGTTTCACCATTTGCTTGTAGATGGGCCACCGATGTGAAATTATGGGAGATGTTCAAGTCTTCACAGAACTCTGCAAATTTTGCCCCAGCGAAACTACCGCCCATTGTCTATTATAAGGGTTCAAGGTAGACCAAATCTACAAATAATTGACTTCCAGACGAAGTTCTGCACTTTGACTTTGGTGATTTTTTGCTAGAGGTTCGGTCTCGACCCATTTAGTGAAGTAGTCGATCACAACTAAGAGAAAACTTCTGTTGTCCGAATGCCGTTGGAAAGGGTCCGAGTATATCCATCCCCCATTGTGCGAATGGCCAAGGCGTACTTAGTGGGGTAAGCTCGGAGATCGGCTGCCTTTGTATACTCGCATTTCTTTGGCAGGGTCACATCTTCTAACATACTCAACACAATCGTGATGCAGGATTGGCCAATAGTAACCTTTGTCGAAAGTAGCTTATGAAAAAGGGACCTAAAAGCTCAGATGGTTTCTCACAAATTTTTTTCATGCACTTTTCATAGTGGCAAAGTCGGGCTTCAGAAGGTGGAAGACTATTTCAAAAGTAGCAAAAAGTATGACCTTTTGTTACATATTCATCTTATAGAGGATGTTGGGGATAAACCCCACTTCCGTCGAAGTCCAGCCTGATGCTTAGCCCAATGCAATTGAATATCATGAAAAAGCTTCAGTGGCCAAACCTTAGTCGAACTCCTTCAGTGTCGAACTCTCCAGCGGTCGGAGCCCCAGTCGAACCCTTCAGTCGTCGAACTTCTCAACGGTCGAGCCCCAGTCAAACTCTTCCAACAGTCGAATTTCTGCCAAACTCTCCAGGAGCCGGACTCCTCCTTCGGCTGGACTTCTTCAGGATCCGGACTCCTCCAAGAACTTTCTCCTTCGGTCAGATTTCTTTAGGAGTCGACTCCTTTCAGACTTCTCCTTCGATCGAACTCATTCAGGAGCCGAACTTCTTTCCGAGCTTCTCCTTCAGTTGGATGCCTACGGAAGTCCAAACTCCTTTCGGATCACTCCT